>JAOPSE010000008.1:5037793-5105293 GCA_029449295.1 Zea luxurians | reverse complement strand
TCTCTCTTCTCTCTCCCTCTCCTTCCTCTCTCTTCCTCCCTCTCGGCGGCGGCGGCGCGTGCGCCCTCCTCTCTCTTCCCTCTCCCTCTCCCTCCTCTCTCTTCCCTCTCCCTCTCCTTCCTCTCTCTTCCTCCCTCTCGGCGGCGGCACGTGCCCTAGGGTTTACTAAACGCGGCGGCGGCGGCTGCCGGCACGGTAGACGGCGGCGGTACGGCAGATTAGGGGAAGAGAAAGAAACCTGGAGACGGCGGTGCGGGGGCGGGAATGGCGGCGTGGGGACGGGCGCGGGGACGATCGCCGGTGAAAACCTCGGGGTCGAAATCCAGCAGCCTGACGGCGTCGTCTTGAAGTGAACTGGCGCCAGGGACTTGTAAATTTTTCGGCTCCCGCGCGCCACCCTTTATATAGGCGCCATTTCTACTGGCGGTTGACAACGAGAACCGCCAGTAGAAATGGCTTCCACAGACTGTAGAAGCCATTTCTACTGGCGGTTGACAACGAGAACCGCCAGTAGAAATATTTTCTACTGGCGGTTCTCATAGAGAACCGCCAGTAGAAATAGTATTTTATTATTATTAACATAGTTTTTTATATATTGTTTTACTTCACTTTTTATATATTATATTAAGTATACTTTTATATATTGTTTAGTATACTTTTACCTCTCTCCATCCCCTCTCTCTCTCTCCTCTCTCTCCATCCTCTCTCTCCCTCTACCTCTCCACTCTCTCTCCCCTCTCCCTCTCCATCCTCTCTCTCCTCTCCACTCTCTCTCCCCTCTCCCTCTCCATCCTCTCTCTCCATCCCCTCTCTCTCTCCTCTCTCTCTCCTCTCTCTCCTCTCTCTCCATCCTCTCTCTCTCCTCTCCCTCTCCTCTCTCTCCTCTCTCTCCCCTCTCCCTCTCCATCCTCTCTCTCCTCTCCACTCTCTCTCCCCTCTCCCTCTCCATCCTCTCTCTCCTCTCCACTCTCTCTCCCCTCTCCCTCTCCATCCTCTCTCTCCATCCCCTCTCTCTCTCCTCTCTCTCTCCTCTCTCTCCATCCTCTCTCTCTCCTCTCTCTCCATCCTCTCTCTCTCCTCTCTCTCCATCCTCTCTCTCCTCTCTCTCCCCCTCTCCTCTCTCTCTATAAAGTCAATAGAAAGTCATGTAAAATTGTAAATGGTAGCCACGAAAATTGAATGAAGACAATTACATGCTTCGGTTTGTCGCTAACAATAATCAATTACATGACAAGTCCTAACAATAATCAATTACATGACAAGTATATAATCTAGGAAGCTATTGTTCTGCCTTGTCCATCGTGGCGTACCCAGGGCAACGAATTGCGTGGGATGCTTCGCTCAACGTTCCTTATCTTGGTTGGATGGTCTATGAAAAGAGACATGTCGTTGAACTGGTTAAAATTCTCTAAATCAGATACACCATCAACTCCTATAGCTTGTTGTTTTCCAGGAAAAACTACATGCTTCGGTTTGTCGGTGCTTTTCTTCTCATTGTTAGAAATGATCTGTTCAGCATAGAAGACCTGTGCAGCACGATTAGCAAGGATCCATGGGTCATCTTTGTAACCTACCTTACTTAGATCAAGAACTCTGACCCCATAGTTGTCTACCGTGACATGTTTGTCTTCAACCCATTGACATCGGAAAACCGAGATCTGAAATGTACCATAGTCTAGTTCCCATATGTCCTCAATAAAGCCAAAATATGTAATAATCTCACCAGTTTCATCATCTATGGCTTCGCATCGAACACCACTGTTTTGTGACATGCTCTTTTTGTCCTTGGACTTGGTACAAAATGTGAATCCACTAATGTCATAGGTTTGCCATGTTGTGACCTGGCGTGATGGTCCAGATGCCAAGCCCTTGATGGTTTGTTCTTCTATTGTTTCTCCACGTGGAATGTCCTTCACCATTAGCCATGTGTTGAACCGCTGCTTATGTTGCTTCATTACCCAATCATCTGTATGCCCAGGATTTTGCTCGCGAAGCTCATTGATGTGTTGTTGGATAAATGGCTCCATTATCGTTAGTTGATGTAGGATGCTCTGATGTGCCTCAAGTACTATATCGTAATCCGGTGGGATGAAAGATTTCCGTCCCATCCTCCCGCTTCCATACAGTCTACCCTCATGTCGTGACGGAGGCAGACCTATTGCAACCTGGTCTTTTAGGATACTATTGCAGAATGGACCTCCGGACTCAATGGCCTCTTCGGTACAGTACCCCTCTATCATGGATGCCTCGGGACGAGCACGGGTTGATACATAGCCATTCAGTATTGACATGAAACGCTCATACGTCCACATTTCATGCAAGTACATAGGACCCAATGCCTCTATTTGTGGCACCAAGTGCACCACAAGGTGCACCATAATATCAAAGAACGATGGAGGGAAACACATCTCAAACTGTGATATTGTCTCCACTGCGAATTCCTGAAGAGATGCCAACTCATCACGGCCAATTACCTTTTGTAAAATCCTGTTGAAAAAGTAGCACAACCGTGTGATTGCCATCTTTAAAAACAAAGGATTTATAGCCCTGATGGCAATAGGTAGGAATGTAGTCAGCATGACATGGCAATCATGTGAGTTGTAGTTGGTGATTGTCAGGTCTTTCATTGACACAATACTCCGTATGCTAGAGCAGAATCCGGATGGGACTTTCAAATTCTTGAGCCAAACACACATCGCATGTTTCTCATCTACATTGAGATTGTAGCTTGCTGCTGGGAGATGGTACTTCCCATTTTCTTGAAGAACGGGATGTAGTTCCTTTTTTATGCCTAAATCTACCAAGTCCATGCGTGAATTGAGCCCTTCTTTTGTTTTGCCTTTTATGTCTAGCAAGGTGCCCATTATGCTTTCAAACACGTTCTTCTGAACGTGCATACCATCGATCGCATGCCGCACATCTAACTCTTTCCAGTAAGGCAAGTACTCGAAGAAAATAGACTTCTTCTTGAATATAGCCCCCGAAGCTGGTTTGACATCCTTCCTTGTTTTTCCGTCTTTTGTCTTCTTCCCGAAAACAAACTTGATATTCCTGACTATTTCAAAAACTCTATGACCTCTATTGTTACCCGATGGAGCAGTAGAATGTAGTTCACCATTATTGTCGAAGTACTTATCCATCTTTCGCATGCGGTACCTGTGTCCTTCCAATAAAAAGCGTCTGTGCCTCATGTAAACTATCTTCCTAGATGCAGCAAGGGATACGTAAGCAGTTCCATCAATGCATACTGTGCAACCAACCTTTCCCTTAAACTGGCTTAATAATGTGAAGAGAGCAGGGTAATCGTTGATCGTAACAAAAAGAATTGCTCTCAGCGTGAATGAACCTTTACGATACTCATCCAACATTTGAACACCCGTTTCCCACAATATTTTCATATCCTCCATTAAGGGCTCCAAAAATACATCCATGTCAACTCCAGGTTGTGTAGGTCCAGAAATAAGGATGGTTAGCAAAATGTACTTCCGTTTCTGCATCAACCATGGAGGAAGGTTGTATATGGTGAGGATCACCGGCCATGTGCTATGCTTGCTGCTCCTCTCAGCAAATGGGTTCATTCCATCAGTACTCAGTGCGAACCTAACATTTCTCGGTTCATCGGCAAAGTCTCGGTGGTTGTCATTGAAATCTTGCCACTGCTTCCCATCGGCTGGATGTCGAAGCTTCCCATCGTTTTTGTGCTCATCAGAAGCATGCCATCTCATAAGTCTGGCATCCTCAGGATTAGCGAACAAACACCTCAATCGATCGACGACGGGGAGGTACCACATCACCAAAGCAGGAATCTTTTTGAGCGCATAATAGTCTACTTCTTCTTTTTCTTTGCTCGTGGATTTTGAAGTCTTTTTTTGGGCTTTCTTTCGCTTCTTCCCTTTAGACACGGATGCAACACACTCTTCGTCCTCTCGATAGTCTTTATTCGTCTTGTACCTACTTGCACCGCACTTTGGGCAGCTCTCCAAGTCTTTATAATCATCACCTCGATAAAGGATACAGTGATTTCTACACGCGTGGATCTTCTCCACACCCATAGTGAGCGGACTGATTAGTTTCTTTGCATAGTACGTGTTAGCAGGCACATTGTTCTCCTTTGGAAGCATGTCTGCGATAATACTCAAGAACGCATCGAAGCCAGCATCAGACACACCATATTTAGCTTTTAACATCAACAGCTTTAGCACAGACCGGAGCGTCGTGAACTCTTTGGTACAACCCTTAGACTCGTCGTACAAAGGCTCTTTTGCTGCCTTCTTCAGGGACTCCATACCTTTCATTAAGAACATCGATTGATCTGTATGACGACGCAACATTGCCTCTAGCAACTCTGCATCTTCCTCATCCATAACACTTGGCAGAACATGAGGTCTATCATGTTCATTTCCTCCAGCGTAACCATGATCAGTAACATTTTGCACTACATGTTCGCTCTGTGGAAGAGGTTGGTGTGTCTCGTGAACGAACTGAAATCTGTCGTCGATGTTCTCAGGGTTTCCAGTCGTATAAGGCGAAGAGCTACCCTCTCCATGCTTTGTCCAAATTGTGTAATCCTTCATAAATCCTCGGCATACCAGATGAGATATGATTTGTTCTGTGTCATTAAATACAACAGCATTTTTGCAGTCCATGCATGGACAATATATGTGTTTTGTCTTTGTTCTCCAAGCATGGTTCGTAGCGACATCAATAAACCTATGGACCTCGGATATGTATGATGGATCTAGCCTTGATAAGTTATACATCCAGGATGTCCTCTCCATCACCACCTGTAAAAAAGTAACATAAAACACATGGTGAAACCCTATATCCAAAAATGTGGCTAAAATGTGAAACCCTCTCTCTCTCTCTCTCTATCCTCTCTCTCTCTCTCCTCTCTCTCTCCTCTATCTCTCTCTCTCCTCTATCTCTCTCTCTATGGAGGATGAGGAAGAGGCGGGGTTGGAGGATGAGGAAGAGGCGACTGTGACACTATCCATGGAGAAGGACGCGTTGGAGTGCGACATCTGCTGTCTACCCTTCCAGTCCGAAGTTTTCATGACAAGTCAGATTACCATGCATGTATATATACAGTACATATTGATCGGTAGACTCCAGCATGATGCTCTGCTCTGTGTAAAATCAGTGCAAGAACGGGCATTCTGGATGTGCAAAGTGCTGCATCCGCACGGACGGTAAGTGCTGCACCTGCTCCGAGCGCATTGGCAACAATAGCTCTCTCTCCCTCTCCCTCTCCTCTCTAGAAAGTCGTGTAAAATTACATGCTGCACATGGAGGATGAGGAAGAGTCGGGGTTGGAGGATGAGGAAGAGGCGACTGTGACACTATCCATGGAGAAGGACGCGTTGGAGTGCGACATCTGCTGCCTACCCTTCCAGTCCGAAGTTTTCATGGCAAGTCAGATTACCATGCATGTATATATACAGTACATATTGATCGGTAGACTCCAGCATGATGCTCTGCTCTGTGTAAAATCAGTGCAAGAACGGGCATTCTGGATGTGCAAAGTGCTGCATCCGCACGGACGGTAAGTGCTGCACCTGCTCCGAGCGCATTGGCAACAATAGCTCTCTCTCCCTCTCCCTCTCCTCTCTAGAAAGTCGTGTAAAATTACATGCTTCGGTTTGTCGCTAACAAAATGTAGTTAGACTACTTTATCTCTTCCAATAAAAGTAGTTAGACTACTTTATCTCTAACACATGGTGAAACCCTATATCCAAAATGTGGCTAAAATGGAGGAAAAATGAACAAAATTTGGCAAAATAAACATAAGCCAAACTTTCCTAGCAACTAATAAACAAAAAAAATTAATACCCAAACCTATCTTTAACACATGGTGAAAGCCTAGTTTCAAAATGTAGTTAAAATTGAGCAAAAATAAACAATAACTGACAATTGAAACATAATTAAACCAACCTTCCATACAACACATTCACCAATCATTAAGCAACTAAATATGTGTTATGGATAAACTTATTTGAGAACTAAACATGAAAAAGGAGAGGGAATAGACAAAAACTAATCATCTTATGCAACCTCATTTGAGGAAATAGAGAAAATTACCTAGCTATACTCTTCTCTCTCACATGTAAAACCCTAGATCCAAAATGTGGCTAAAATTGAGCAAGAATGAACAAAAATTGACAAAGAAACATAAACCAACCTTTCTTATCCACCTTCTTCCAAGAAATGAAGACCAAAACCTCCCCCTTATATTTTTGTGAAATCTGGACCTCCAAAATCGCCTCCAATGGAAGCTGGCTGCGAGCATACAGTTCACTGTCGCGGGGAAGAAGAGGGGTATTTATAACAGACAGTTCACTGGCGGTTGGCTTGAAAAACCGCCAGTGGAAACCTATTTTCACTGGCGGTTATCTTAACACAACCGCCAGTGCAAATAGGGTATTTACACTGGCGGTTCTGTTACACCAACCGCCAGTGTAAATTTCTTTCTACTGGCGGTTCTGTTACACCAACCGCCAGTGTAAATACCCTATTTCCACTGGCGGTTGTGTTAAGATAACCGCCAGTGAAAATAGGTTTCCACTGGCGGTTCCTAAGTCGGGTCCACCTTGTTTTTTTACTGGCGCGTGATAACTGAAACCGCCAGTGATAATTTATGGGTGCCGCAGGCTATGAGCTCTTTTCTACTAGTGATCACTCCCTAGACTCCACCTCATAGGACATCTCATCTTATGCATACACTATGATTGTTAGAAGCACCTCACATAGAATATTTTTTTAGCACCTAGGATTATTTAGCTAATTATTTGTTCAAAAGAAAAGTAGATAAAAGAAATAAAAATAAGAAATATAAAATAGAAAAAGAAAAAGGAAAACTCCCCCCCCTCGGCTAGGCCGTTTCCGGCCAAAACCCCTCTCTCTCTCTCTCTCTCCCGCGCGCCACGCTTTCTTCCCCCCCCCCCTCGCGGCCCAAGCGGCCCATCGCCCACCCGCCCGCGCTCCCCTCTTCTCTACCGCTGCCAGCCCGGCCCACCCGTCGGTCGCACTCACCCTCACTCTCTCTCTCTCTCGGACAAGCGAGTCCCGCTTGTCAGCACCTTCCTCGCGCCCGTGACCGGGCTAGCGACGCGATCGCCACCGGTCGCCACTGTCCCGTCGTCTCGCCATTAACTCACTCGCCAGCCCGATTGGCGCCTTACGTCTCTGTCCCCTTGCGCCAGCTGAGCCATCCCGTCACCCCCTGCCCGAGCCGTCCCGTCGTTGCCACTGTGCACCACCATCACCGCCGTGGCAAGCTCGCCGGTGCTCGCCACCTCTCGCCCCCTTCCCCGCCCCGGGTGCCTATATAAGGACCGCTCGAGCTCCCTCCTTCTCCACACCGGCCTCGTCCACTCCCTCCTCCCTTCCCCGAGCTCAATTGAGCCAGCACCGTCGCGCCCTTCCTCCACTCCGGTGAGTCCCGCCTCCCCTCTCTGTTGAGTTCTAGTCCAATTGTTGTAGCTCTTAAGCTTCACAGTGCCCTCGCGAGCACAACACACTCACCCCCTTGCCCTATTACACCCGGCAGCCTCACCGGCGATCTACCCCGCCGCGGGCGCCCACCACCTCATCGTGGACCGGCCTTTCCAAGCGCCCTCCGGCCAAATTGACCCTCCCACCGTGATCCCCTACCCCCGTCCATGCCTTGCCACCACTCCGTCGTCACAGAACCGGGATCCCGGTGGAGAACTGCCGCGGACCTCACTGGCGGTCGGGCTCCGACCGGTTCGCCCCCCCGTCACCCCCTCCTAGCGCCGTCAGCCTCCCCCTCCCTCTGGCACGTGGGCCCGCGCCCACGGCACCGTCCCCACGTCATTCCCCGTTGGCGGGCCAAGTGGGCCGCCTGCCCACGCGGCCGCGCGCGCCCGCGCTCGGCTTGGCCGAATCCCCCCCCGGCCCAGCTAGCTGAGGAAACCCTTTTCTTTTTCCTTTTTCCATTTCTTTTTCCTATTTTTATATATATGTATATATATTGATATTTTATGCACTAAAATAGTCTAAATAAATTTTAGGGCACAAAATAATAATGTCTAATAATTGGCACACCGCACCAAGTCACCATGATTGATGTACTGTTCATTACCTATTTTTGCTAGAAGAAGAGGGATTCGATCCTCCAGAATTTGTAGCTCCGGAAGAAGGGCAGGAACCCGACCCCTCCGAAATAGATCTATTGTGCCATTCTTCCCTTGATGCATAAATTACCTATTCTTTCTACCACCACCTAAGCCGGGATTAAGGGATGGACCTTTTGCATTGTGAGCAGAGAGATAGCCCGTAGTAACAAACATCTTTTGAGTACAAAATGAGGGATGAGAGAAGGGCAGTGTTTTTAGTAAACGATGTTTTCAAAAAAGTGTATGATGAAGGGTATTCACCCTCATTACCTTGTGAGTGGGATGATCAGAGACTCCCTGGTTTAGGGGAGGGCCTAAGGTGATGGCTCAACCAGGTTAGGTGTGAGCAGAACGATTGTCCCCTCATATAAGGACCGGTTTGTCATCCTTCACTACCTGTACTCATGATAAGTACAACCACTCGAGACTGTATGGGCAGTCACTCAATCTGAACTCGTACGGTCCAAACCCCAGGGTTATGAAGGCTGGGGAGCACCGGGAGGATAAGGAGGGGGAATGTTTTGTCCGATTTGGACATGGCGGTGGCCTGACTCCTTCCGGTATAACCGTTAAGGTAGGGACGTGCGAGGAAAAAAAGAGATTCGGCATTCGGGTCTCACGACGGTGGGATCGCAGAAACTGGACTAGTGGGTAAAGTGTACCCCTCTTTGCAGAGTTCAAACCTATTCGAATAGTCCATGTCCACTGGAATGGACGAGTCTGGTGTGGTATGACAATTAGTGTTTTATAACTTTCGGTAACAGGGAAGTGATTGTTTGGGTGTGTTTTTGGAAATGAAAACGATGCCACGGGAGCGGGAAGCTCAGTGGTGGTTGAGTGTGAAAATGTGCTATTTTTCTTCTTTGGGAAAAACAATCAAAGTATTGCCTTTCTCTGGAAAAAGAAGAGTGACTTCAACTCCACCATATAAAGCATGTATTATATAGGCCCCTTTCTCTTTACGGGCGGGATGGGCTTGCGGAATACCTAGTGTATTCACCCAGATTTATTTATGTTTTTCAGCAACTGAAGGCTTCTTTTCTGCTATGCTTGATTAAGGGGACTGTGTCTGCACCCAGTTCTGCCTGTGGCTTGGGCTAGTTTATCTTCTACTGCGCTTTGTAATTCTGGCTCTCTCTCGAGCTATACTCTGGTATTATAATAACTTTTATTCGAACTCTGTACTATTTGAAGTAAGGAATGTGGTTACTAGCCTCCTGGGACTAGTAATTGTATCACATTTGAGTCCCAAAGGATCGGGACGCTTCAAAAAGCGCATGGACGGTAAGCTCTAACTTATGAAATTACATGGTTGACACTAAATTGATTATGCAGTAATCACAATTTTTGAATCACTTATAAATACACACTATTCGACGGATTCATTGACTCGTCGTCGGTGAGATCTCAGAGGACGGGTTCGTCTTCCTGTAGCTCGTGCTCTCGTCGACTGAACGAGCAGGAGTTGGAGATTATGAGGATGTGTGAGGACATGAGATAGCAACGAAAATTTATGGAGGCTTGCAATGCACATAACAAAGCGATGTATCAAGTGAGTATACATAATCCGAACTCTAAATTATTATATTTCAATACAACATCTTCAATAGTAACACATATGTTTAACAGTTAATGCAGCAACAGGGCATGACACCAAATATTCCACCGCCACCACAATGGAGCCAGTTTGCATCCACACCAGCTCCGGTACGTTAATCTTAGCCAATTCGGTTAATAACATTGTCTAAACTAGCAATTCATCTAGTTAGCAAAACATGAACTGTATACTTAACTTGTTGAATATTCATTAAATAGGGATTGGGGACTCAACAGTTCAACAACCCTCCGACATATATACATGCACCTGGAGATAGGATACGTTTGATAACTCTCTATGAATTTATACACTTGTATACTTGTTGATATTTGCATTTAACATGTTGATATTTACATTAAAAATGTTGATATTTGCTAACTTGCATAGGTTACGTCCGAAGCGGGTGGTAGTGAGTCTGATCCCACAGCAGGGGCTGGATTCGTTGACTCCCTCTTCGCGTTCCCTTCTCCTGGTAGCGGCAGCTGTAACACCCCAGGTGTTTATATTCCGCTCGACAACGAGTATGGATTTAAGCACGTAATATCAGTGGATAAACGGACGCTAAATTTTAATCATTTTCGTCTATCGCGATTTTAATATCGCATCTGTTTCGTCTGTCGCGAGCGCGACATCGTTTTTATTTTTATTAATCTGGGCTCTTCCTAAATTTTCGTGATGTTCGGAACATCGTTGTTCTGAAAATCGGTGCGTCCGATGATTATTTAAAATTCATCGCTCGCGCGAATACGAATTTAGAAGCCCGACCCACTTTGATGATTCTATCCCGAACAAATTAATCAGAACTCATTGACTAAGGTTTTTGGTGCGAATAATTCGGTTCCCCCTCGTCAACCGTGAAATCGCGTATGAGGATCCAAAACTGAACTTCGATTCTCTGATAAATTATCCTAGCTGTGGAACCAGGTGTTCAGATGTTAGACGTATGTTCATCTGATTTTTAACCCGATCAAATCTCGTTTGGTTCGATCCGTGTGTATCTTGTCTCGATCTAAATCTTTAAGTATAAATAACAGATACGAATTCATCTGACTCCAGATTAGTCATCACATCAAATCCTTCTCAAATATTCTGTCGAACTTATTTTGGTTTGACCTTTTAAATATATCTCAAATCCAAATATCAGAACCACAAATGTCTATGATTTTTCGGTTAAAGAAATTAAAAATCTGAAAAAGGAAAAATATCCTACGTCCCTATCTCCCCGCCGCCTAAACCTTCTGCCGCCTGTTGATTTTTATGCGCGCATGGTACTTATCTCTGGCCGCACAGCCGCGCGTCTGCTCCCTCTACTCTTCTTCCTCCTTGGCCGTCGGCCCTCCCAGCCGCTCTCCCTCTCCCTGAGCACCTTCCAAGCCACACCCCCTCTCTCTGGTCTCGGTCCTGCGCGTCCCTCCCTCTCTCATGGCGTGCTCTGCTCTCTCCTGCTCCCCTGGTCACCGTGCCCCTGCCTGGCCTCCATCCGAGCTCGCCCCGGCTCCTTGTTCCTCCATGGCTGCCATTTTTTTCCTCAGCTCACTAGCGTCGCGCGCCTGGATTTTGCCCTGCCCCCCAAGTCCGGACACCGCTCCAGTCTTCTCCAGTCGGCTCTGCTCTCTCTCTTCCCCAAGCAGCGGTCGAGTTCCTCCTCTCTCTCCCTCACGTCTTCTTCCTCAGCACGCCGTGCTTCTTCCTCTTCGTTTCTCTCTGTCGCGTTAGTCTCCCATGACGCTCGGCCAAGTTTCTCTGCGTGCCGCAGTTCGCCCAGCTCTCGCGAGCGTCCCTCTGCTCGCCCAAGCCCTTGTTTTTTCTTCAGTCGCGCCCTGTGCCGTGCTCTGCTCACTGGCACGCATGTCCCTGCCTAGCCGCGGAGCTCTGTCCCTGCTGCGTGCGTGTCTCTCTGGTGCTCTGCGCTGGCCGCAGATCAGGGCTTCGCGCGCGAGCTCTTCTACCAGCGTCCTCTGCTCGTCGATGGCGCCCTTCTGTGATGCCATCGTCTTTCTTCTCTCTCGTTCGACTGCCATCGCGTTGTCGTCGCGCCCAGCCGAGCCCTTCTTCCATGGTTGTCCACCGTTTCCCTGTGCCGAGGTCTCATCCGGCCACAGCCTCGCTCTCTTGCGCTGAGCTCCCTTGTTGTAGATTTTTCCCAGCGCGTTTCTCTGTTGGCCATCGCTGCTCCCTGATGCTCGGACTCGCCGGTCGCCGGTCTCTAGCTCTGTTCCGTGCGCGCGCGTCCCTGGCTCAACTTGGAGCTCGTTCAGCCGCGACCGCGATCTCATCCCGGCTCTTTAGTGCACTGGTCCCGCGTCCTACTCCCTGCTGAGTTCACCTCGGCATCGTTTCCGTAGTCATCTTCCAATTTTAGCAGCTCGACCTCTACTTGTGCGTCTTCCTCTGCTACCTCGCCGGCGAGCTTGGCCTCAGCTCCGCCGTTCGGCTATGGATGCGTGAACCCGCACCTCAAGCTCCCTGTGTCGCGTTTTGTTCGCCTAAACCGGAGTTCGCTTGCCAACCCTGCTCGCTGGTGTGCTGCTGCTCTAGCTCGGGTCTCGCCCATGGCCACCGGTGTTCGCTTTCTTGTGTCGCGCAGCGGCCCAGCCTGCTCTTCGAGACCAAGCTTGGCTCTGCGTCCACCCATCTCCCTACTAACCGCGCGCCGTGCTCCTCTGTCGGGTTCACTAGCCGCCGTTGTCCTATTCGCGTCAGCACGCGATCGTGGTCGTGTTCGTCGAGTTCGCCAACACTCTGTTGCCGATTCGACTGTCATCGCTGTTGTGTGCCTCGCTGCGTGCTCGCCGAGTGTTGTCGGTTGTACCTCAGCACTCGTGCTTGCCGCTGGCTCGCGTTAACGCTCGCGTGTCTACTCGTTGTCACTGCGGCGCACTCGCTCTCATCCATTGGGTTTCACGCATGCTCGCGTATGCCGTCGAGCCGTTGAACCCGTTTTACCTTGCTCGACCTCGTCTTTGCCCTTCTGGTGGCCGTCATCAATTTGGTGCTGGACTACGCTCCATTATCTAGTCGCACTGACTGTCGACCTTGATGGTCCTCCCCGTGTCGAACTAGCAAGCTCCGCCAGCGTTACTCAGCTACACACCTCCACCTCGCCAAGTCCCACGCAGTCGTGCTGCTCCCTCATCGTCGTCCGTTCCTATTTTTCCCCGCCATATGCCGCCTCGCTTTGATGCGTGTCGTCATCTTTAATCTCAGTAACTCTTCCGATACACGTCTCGTCGTGTTTCGCCTCCTCATGGTCAGCCCCATCTGGGTCATGGGGCAGAAGATCTCAACACTGCTTCATATGGCTGTTTTAGATGCTGTTTGCGGGGTAGAGAGAGTTGTTGTGATAGATGGTTTTCGCCCTCTCGTCATGTTTGCAATCCTTGTCGATCGTCGCTGGTTTGAGAGAAATCACCGGAAGGTATGGAGAAGAAAGTGAAGCCGCACGACACCCGTCAGATGTTTGACGACAAGCCAAGCCAGGATTTATCAACATTCTCACAAGTATTGAGTCACGTTGGATGCGGGTAAGCTGGATTTATTTGCTTAGTAATTTTAGTGCTTTGTCGGTAGGTGCTATCGGCATTTCATGCGAGGAATTTTAGTTGTGCAGTGAAGTCAGTGCTATGCATTCATGTGCATTATGCAAATCATTTAGGTACGCTTATTAATCGCGCGATGCGAATGATGAACCAAGTCGACCCCAAGCGCGGGCTAATCCGCAGGATGAAGCTGATGGACCAACCTGAAGATGCTTAAATCAAGCAAGTGCTCGGTCGAGGGATACTCGTCAAGCGGACGTCGCCTAACAAACACTAACCTGGTGTTATTCAGGCAAGCCCCGGTGCATTCGCCACCTCCTTGTGTTTTAAAATCTTTATCACCTTATTTGATGCATTAGGTGATAGGAGTTGTGTGCTAAATCGTTGATGCATTTCCTTCCTTGGAAAATCGAATACCCTTCCTTGATACCCTTTTATGAAAAGGATTTTGATGCTTAGCCTTGCTCTAGAAAAACAAAAATGTTTTGTTTTAAAACAAAAGTGATGCTTCAGTGGGTGGGAATGTTTCGAAAAGAAAAACTTGTGATGGTGGATCCATTACGGTCGTAATGGGTTCAACATCGGAAAAGATATACCTCTGCTAGGTACCAAACTTTGGGTTGAAATGATAAAGCTGAGACCGGGCGGGTGACTTGCACGAGAAGAGAGTCTCGGTGTAGTGTCTCCGTCTGAGTCGATTAAGGACCTTCTCGATGTAGGCTTGATGATTGAGGACCTTTTAACTGGTCACATGCCTCGTCATGGGTAAGCTTTGCCTCGGGCAGACTAATACCAGAATAAGATAACACGCAATGAGAGTGGAGAGATGGCGAGAGTAGCGTGTACCCTCCATGGCAAGAGGCTGGACGGTGGTGTATCTGTGCTCTCGGTTGGCGTGAACTTGATCTGGTCTTAAGAACCCCGGTGGCGAGTTGACATATGCAAGGGTTAAGTGCTACATATGTCGTGTGATCGGAGATCCCCGGCTAGGTATTAATCGATTCGGATCGCTGTTACTTCTCGGACATGAAGACTTGGTCACTGACCTACACGTAGCAATCTAGTGAACTGAAGGGATGTTAAAAAGACGGCTAGTATAGGCCAAGTGCTTGAACTAGGGTAGAAAGAACTCTAGATGTAGGTAACTTTACTTAACCTGACAATAAAACTGGATTTGAAGGATCCACTATTAGTAAGCTTTTCTGCAAAACAGAGTCTTTGATTCTTGATAAGCCATACCTTGACTCCCTCTAGCCAGCATACCCTTGAGAGTCTTTTCTTTAGTCGGGTAAGTCTTGCTGAGTAATTCTATACTCAGGGTTTTATTCCCTATTGTTTTTCAGGTCATAGTTTTGTGCTGCTGATGATGGTGTTAAGTGCCGGTGGGCTCGGCCTTCTTATAAGTCTAAGTAACTCTTCTATACTTTTTATTGAAGATGGTCACTTGAGCTAGCATATATTTCAAACTTATACTTTTGTAATTGTTGGAACTTGCTTCCTTGGGCAAGTTGATCCAACGAGGGAGTGAGAAAGATGCAAACTAGGGTTAACGCGGGATGGTAATTGCACTGTTCGATCAGCCTCTCAAGGGCACTGTACGGGGGTATTTATAGGTGCCCGAGTGCCCAACGTCTCGATGTAAGGACCTTTATGCCCTCAGGCACCCAAATTATCCCCGGAATATTCCCATTAGGAAGGGTTACAGACTGTCATTACAGAAAAGCTATTACAAATCGGGCCCGTAACACACTTCTCCGTGCGGGGCCTGTTACAATGGGCCGAATCCCACGTGGGCCTCCAGGTTGGGTGAGGACGTGGGATGGAGAGACTTCGTCGTAGGCCTTCGTCTTGCGGTGAGGAGGACGAAGGGTGGGCCGCGCCGGTCATCTTGCCTCCGTTGGTGCAGCGAGGTGACGAAGGCCTGGAGCGAAGGGTAGCGTCTTTGCCTTTGCCCCAACATTTGCCCTCCGAGGGACCAGTTCGACTAAGTCATCTGGTGCTAAAGATGTCGCTAGATGGTGGAGACGCTGCCCTCGCTCGAAGTGGTTCCGCGGGGGTTTTTGATGTGACCGTTGACGGACGTGGTACTGTCGGACTGCGGGCTTCCCGAAGCGTCGTGTCCTGTGTATAAAAAGGGGGGCGGCGTGGCTCAGGTTCTCTTACCTTTTTGTGCGCTGCGAAACCCTAGCATTTTGAAACCGTTTGCCCGCTCGCCTGCCCTCCTTGTTCATCGTCATCGGAGATCTGGCCCGCGTCAAGCAAACCGCGCGCCGCCACCGACGGTACGTAGCAATGTCGTCTTCTTCTTCATCCGCTACGAATACGCCGTTGGGCGAATCACCGTCTGAGGATACCATGAGCGATTTGGCGGCGGTGGGGCTGCACCCGGGCCACACGGTGGAGTTCGGCGTTTCGAGGATCTCCTCGATTCACGTGCAAGACATGCAGCAGTTGGGGTATTTTGGGAATGGAGTTGGACGAGTTTCGGGTGCGGAAGAGATTCCTGAGCCAGAGGGGGAGATAGTTGTGTTCGAGGCATTCTTTACCGCCGGCCTTCGCCTACCTGCACATCGTTTTGTGGTGGAGGTCTTGCAGAGGTATGATGTGCAGATCCACCAATTGACTCCTAATGCCGTGGTGGCCCTAGCGAAGTATGTCTGGGCGGTGACTTCGTATGGCGGTCAGCCCTCCGTAGAGGTCTTCACCAAGAATTATTGTCTGCACTGGCAGAAAAGAAAAATTGGAAGCAAGATTGCACAGTTTGGATCATGCACCTTTACGCCGAGGACTGGGAAGACTTCGGCGGAAGTTGTGGAGCTAGTTCCCTGCGCCCGCAACAAGTGGGGCAATTGGTATGATTTTTGGTTTTATGTGGCGGGAGGCGAAGTCGAAGACCTCCCAGGACTCCCGGCGGCCGTGATGTGCTCCCACTGTTATGTGGCGTTCCCGCCATATGAGGTGGCGGAGGATGATAGTGACGAAGGGGCCATTCGTTGTGCTGCCCGCATTAGTAGCGGGCGCGATTTAGTTGAGGAATTCATCGGTTATGGAGTGTGGCCCTTGGCGCATGGCTGGGCGTTGGGCGAAGTATGCCCTCGCCAGATACCCTCCCTGGGCGAGCAGCAAGTGCGGAGTCCTGCCTTCGCGTTGGATCTACGCGGCTGGGAGCCAGCCGCATTCGTGCGTGAAGTGGAGGACGGAGCTGTGCGGATTGTGGGGTGTTATGTGCCGAGGACGAAGGCTCTGCGGAGTTGGGATATCCGTGGATCCAATGTTCGCCTGAATAGGGGCTTCGAGTTGAATCGTTTGCCATACGGCGGCTATCCCGGGGATGACGATGTCATGGCCGTTGACCGCCGCGAGAAGAAACAAGTGGTCATGGCTGAGGAAGGCCCTTCGCAGGAGGCTGCCCCAGCCACTAAGAAGAGAAAAATAGGAACTACAGTGGGGGGATTGGGGGTCTCTAATCGTTTTGCTGTGGAGTTGATGGGGACTTGCGCGGCCCTCGGGGGAAGGATGTCTTCGCCCGAGCTCCAGGAGTCTTCGGCGCGAATGCTGAAGGTTACCGGGGGTCGATGGCCAAAGAATGTTCCGATCCCCCGCGCGGCTGGCGAAGACATCTTTACGTCTCGTATTGCTCGTGAGTTGAAGATTTTTCCTTATGGACGGAATATTGCTGATGTTGTATCGGCAGTGATGGAGAAGGATCGTCAAGATGCGGCGTGGAAGTGCCGAGCGGTCATTAGGGTCGGGGACCCTTTCCGTGAGGCGAAGAAAGCGCGAGGAGGCACGAAGTCTGCCGCCCCTAGCGGTAGCAAGCCACCGCCGGCTGCGAAGCCAGCCGCCGCCGCTAGGCCCAGCAAGCTGCCCGCGGCGGGTGCAAAGGCTGCTGCTTCTGGTGCGGGCAAGCTGCCCTCGGCCGAGGCTGCTAAGGAGCGAAGGGCGTCGTCGCCGGCGCGCACTGACGTGGCGGCACGTGTTGCCAATTTTGACACGGACATCTGCATGGGAGATTACCTCATTGGTAAGTTTTTTTCCGACTACTAGGTCTAAAAATAAAATCATGGTGTAGGGTCGGACGCCGGGCAGCTGTCAGTTGTCCCGACTACGGTGGCGGCCACTTCGCTAGCGGCGACGGGTGGTGCGAAGGGTGCTTCGCAGGACCCGTGGTCCAACTTCTGCGCGAGCGGCGAGATTTCGTCGGCTGCCGCCGCTAAAGATGTGGCAGGCTCCGTGTCCCTGCAGCTAAGGCATGCGTCTCAGCAGCTGAAGCATGTAAGTCGTATAGGCATCGATAGTTCATTGTTTTTATGTGGTTGCGAATCTCATGTGTTTTTGTGGCAGGCGGCCGCCTTCGCCGACCATGTTGCGTCGGGCGCTCTGACTTCGGAGCTTGCTGCCGAAGTCGAGCGTCTTCGGGCGCAGCATGCGGATGCTGTTCGGGAGAAGTCGGCCGCGGAAAATAAGAGCCGCAAGCTGACGAAGAGGTTGGCTGCTGCGGAGGCCGAGAAGGGGGATCTCCAGCGTCAGCTGGCGGAGGAGAGGAGGGATGCAAACAAGGCCATTGCTGATGCGCAGGCTGCTCAGGCCGAGGCCAAGCTTGCGCGGGCGGAGTCCAGTCTCGCCCGCCAACGCGCCGAGGAGCTGGAGTCGAGGCTCAACGGCCTGTGCAACCGCGTGAACAAAGCCGAGGCCTCGACGCGCGCGGAGGTCGGGCGGATGCATGCGCAGTTCGTGGACGCGTACCGGGAGCTGGGTGCGTGGACCGCCGCCTTCGATGCGCTCGGCCAAGAGGTCGGCCTTCGCTTCCTTGAATGGCTGCAGGAGGAGCTGGGGGTGCTCCCGATGATCGTGATGGGCCTCATGTCCTTTGCCTCCCTCGTCACCTGCGAGGGGGCCATGAATGCGCTGTCCCGCGAGGGGTGCGGGCACATTGAGGTCTTCGACAAGTCGGACGAAGGCTACGAACGCGAAATCTTCCAGGTCGAGGACCCGATGCTGAAGCGCTCGGCGGGGGCGCTCTTCGACAGGATGTGGGGCCCGCACGGCCGAGCGATGGTCCGAGAGAGGTCTGACCGGGCAATGGACCAGGTAAAGGCTCATTTGGTGTGGTTATATGTGTGGTATGTGAGTTTTTGCTGAGTGAGTGTGCTATTGCTGCAGATGGCGCAAGACCAAGAGGTTGAAGACCTTGGCGATCTAGACAGCACGATGCTCGAGGGCACGCTGCCGAGGCCTCGGGGGTGGAGCTGGCACCACCGTTCGATGCAGGCAAGGGCCCTTGGAGATCCCCACGCCGACTGGAGCTGTCGAAGACCTCCCGCCGGCCCCTGCGCCGATGGGTGAGGACGCCTCGAAAGTGGTGGTCGAACTAGCTGCCGAAGACCCTGCGGCGGTGGTCGGGCCTTCACAGGTGGTAGAATAGGTGTTGGGGATTTTAAGTGTAAACTTTTGTCTGTGTGATACTGAACCTCGGTTCCTGTGCAGGTTCCGACGTTTGGGCCTGCGCAAGCAACCGCTACTGACAATACTGATTTTGTGGCGGCCTCAACCGTAGTGCCTGCCGATGATAATTCGTTTGGCTCTGTGTCTAAGTGTTTTGAGTCCGATGGTGAATCTGGGAGTTCGATTTCGTGGACGGAGGAGTCTTCGGATGAAGGTTTGGATTATTTTGCAACGTTAGATGTGGCTGCAGTGGAGCCTTCGCCACGTGTGGAAGGTTCCGGGGGTCCCCCTAGTGCGAGTGCTGGTTATAGGCGGTGAAGGGCGGTGGCGAAACAAAGAGTGAGTGAATCTTCGCGAAGTGGAAGGCGTCGTCGTATTGGGATGGAGCGTGGCCGTATTTGCGTGGACCGGATCGGTAAACGAGAATTGTTGTCCTCGCCGATTGGGGCGAGCATAGGTGAAGGGGAGCTGCGAAATCTTTTTGAGGGTGAGGAATTGAGGATAATGCTGTTCAATTATTGGGAGATGTGTATCACCCCAAAGGTTGAGCCAATGTAATATATGATGCCCTCGCTGAGTGTATGTAACTGTAATTTGTATGATGTGGCTGCACGCCTGCGTTGATCCGGCTGCACCCGTGGGCGACTTTTGCGCGGAGAGTCTTTTTGGAAAAGACTTCAATTTTGCGCACTTATTGTGCTATTCCAGCTGCACCCTTAGGCGACTTTTGCACGGATAGTCTTTTGGAAAAGACTTCGATTTTGCGTACTTATTGTGCTATTCTGGCTGCACCCTTAGGCAACTTTTGCACGTAGAGTCTTTTGGAAAAGACTTCGATTTTGTGCACTTATTGTGCTATTCCGGCTGCACCCTTAGGCGACTTTTGCATGGAGAGTCTTTTGGAAAAGACTTCGATTTTGTGCACGTATTGTGCTATTCTGGCTGCACCCTTAGGCGACTTTTGCATGGAGAGTCTTTTGGAAAAGACTTCGATTTCGCGCACGTATTGTGCTATTCCAGTTGCACCCTTAGGCGACTTTTGAGCGGAGTGTCACACGCGAGGGTAGTCTGCGCTGTCTCTCGCGGTGACTTCGGAGTGGTCGAATGCCAAAGACCATCGATGCGGTCTTTTTCGACATGCTGTGTCTGAGTTTTTGCGGGGGATTTCTACAGGTATATTACATGGCTCTGTCTCATTAAAAACCTCACCCCCCAGGAGGAAAAGAGTGCAGGCCGGAATAGTATTGTTTGGTGAATTACAAGGGCGCGTGGGCCCTGAATTTTTAGACAAAAAATTTGCGGAGATTGTCAATATTCTAGGAATGCTCTAGGTCTTCGCCGGATGGAGTTGTTAGCCTGTACGTGCTGGGGGACGCCTTCGACTTGACGATGAATGGACCCTCCCATTTCGGCTCTAGCTTGCCCCGTGACTCTGTCCGGGTGGTCCAGACGAGTACGAGGTCTCCTTCGTTGAACTCTCTAGGGATGACTGTGTGGTCGCGCCAGGCCTTGGTTTGAGCTTGGTATCTGTTGACTGTTGAGGGCCTGCAGGGCGAAGACGTGGTCTCCGTCGATGAGGTCTTTGGACGTCAGTTCGTCGACGTCGAGGACTGCTGATGTGCTTGTTCGGGGCGACCCATGCTTTATCTCCTGCGGCGTCATGGCCTCCGATCCATATAATAGGCGAAAAGGTGTGAATCCGGTCGCCTGGCATTTGGTCGTGTTTAGAGCCCATACTACCTTAGGTAGCTGGTCGGCCCATTTACCCTTCTTATCGTTGAGGAGCCTTTTCTTGATGGCAGTGAAGATCTTGCCATTGGCGCGCTCGACGACGCCGTTGGATTGGGGGTGGTACACCGAGGCGAAGGCAAGCTTGGTGCCGATGGAGAAGCAGAAGTCCCTGAAGTCCTGGCTGTCAAATTGTTTGCCATTGTCGACTGTGAGCTCGGAGGGGACTCCGAACTAGCAAATAATGTTTTGCCAGAAAAACTTATGGACAGTCTTCGACGTTATTGTGGATACTGCCCTGGCCTCGATCCACTTGGTAAAATATTCGACGGCGACGAAGGTGAACTTGAGGTTCCCTTGAGCCGTAGGTAGTGGCCCGACAATATCCAACCCCCAGCGTTGAAGTGGCCATGTGTGGGCAATCAGCTTGGTGAACTGTGAAGGGTTGCCCGAGCGAGGAGAAAATTTCTGGCAAGCTTCGCACGACCTCGTGACTCTGTTCACGACGCAGATTATAGCGGGCCAGTAAAATCCTTGACGGATCACCTTGGCAGCGAGGGCCCTGGGCCCTGAGTGAGAGTCGTAAGTTCCGCTGTGGACTTCGCATAGGATCTGAATGCCTTCGGTCTCGGTGACACATTTTAGCATGGGTTGACTGATCCCCTTCTTTTATAGCTGGCCACCGACCAGTGCGAAGTCCCGGCTTTGGTGCTTGAGGCGCTTGGCCTCATTGATGTCACTCGGGTGGTAATATCCTTGCAGGAATAGTGTTATGGGGCCCCGCCAATCTTCAATCATGATGAGGTTGACAATGCGATGGCCTTCGGCGTCATTGGTTACTTGTAATCCCTCTGGGTTGCGGACGACTGGAGTGCCAATGATATGGTAGAACACATCGGAGGGCAATGTCTCGCCTCTGGCTGCTGCTTTAGCCAACGCATCAGCTTCTTCGTTTTTGGCGCGGTTCACATGTTGTAAGGGGAAGCCCTTGAATTGCCTCTCGAGACTGCGAACGGCCGTGAGATACTGCATGAGTGTGGGGTCCTTCACTGAATATTCTTTTTCTACCTGGCCGGCAATGACTTTGGAGTCTGCCTTGACTATGCAGGTAGTGACGCCAAGTGCTTTCAACTTGCGGAGGCCCAGGATGACGGCTTCGTACTCTGCTATGTTGTTGGTGCATCTGTCGGACTCCAGAGCGAAGCTAAGGCGTGCTGCGTATTTGTGCTTGACGCCTGTGGGTGACGTGATGATTGCAGCCGTACCTGCCCCCGCATGGCACCATGTGCCATCGCAGTGGATGGACCACACCTTCTCTGAGGGCTGTTCTTGCTGTTGTGTCAGCCCTGTCCAGTCGAAGATGAAGTCTGCCAGGACTTGCGACTTGATTGCTGTCCTAGGCTCGAAGGTGATATGGTACCCGGAGAGTTCGGCTGCCCATTTGGCGATGCAGACGGAAGCCTCCGTATTTCTAAATAGTTCGCCGAGTCCCCTGTCCGAGGTGACCCGCACCTTGAACGCTTCGAAATAGTGGCGCAGCTTGCGCGATGCCATGATGACTGCGTAGGCAATTTTTTCTAACTCCATCATGTTGCATTTGGAAGTCGTGAGGACTTCGGATACGTAATAAACTGGACACTACCGGGTTGTGCCCTCTCTGTCCTGCTCTTGGACCAACGTTGCGCTGACTGCATGTGGCGAGGCTGCGACGTAGAGCAATAGAGGCAGCGAGGGGTCGGGACTGGTAAGAATTGCCAATTCTAACAGGTGCTGCTTGAGTGATGCGAAGGCTGCTGCTTGTTCTGGTCCCCATGCGAAGTCTTTTGTGCTGCGTAGTGTCTTGAGGAAAGGTAGACTTCGCTCTGCGGACTTGGAAATGAATCTGTTGAGGGCGGCCAATCTGCCTGTCAGACGCTGGACGTCTTTGGCTGACTGCGGAGGTGTCATGTTGATGATTGCTTGGATCTTGGTCGGGTTCGCTTCGATCCCGCGGTGCGACACCAAGTAGCCCAGTATTTTTCCTTGGTGAACACCTAAGATGCACTTCTCAGGGTTAAGGCGGAGTCGTGCGTCCCGCATGTTTGCGAATGTCTCTGCGAGGTCAGCCAGGTGGTCTTCTTTATTTCTGCTTGCGATGACGATGTCGTCCACGTACGTGAAGATGTTGTGGCCCACTTGGCTCTCGAGCACCGTCTTCGTGAGACGAGAGAAGGTTGAGCCAGCGTTCTTGAGTCCTTCCGGCATTCTGATGAAGCAGTATGTGTCGAAGGGTGTGATGAAACTGGTGCTGGGCTTGTCTTCCTCTTTCATGTATATCTGGTGGTAGCCGGAGAAGCGGTCAAGAAGCGACATGACTTCGCATCCGGCTGCACTATCGACTATCTTGTCGATCCATGGCAGCGGGAAATTGTCCTTGGGGCAGGCCTTGTTGAGGCTGGTGAAATCGATGCACATTTGCCACTTGCCGCTTTTCTTTTGCACCATGACTACGTTGGCGAGCCACGTAGGATAGGCGATTGGTTCAATGAAATTGGCCTCCAGCAGGCGATGTACTTTGGCTTTGGCGGCTTCGGTTTTTTCATCGGACATTTTGCGCAACCGCTGCTTCTTTGGGCGCACCGAAGGGTCGATACCTAGAATGTGCTCGATGACGGTGCGACTGACTCCGATCAGGTCGAGGGCGGACCAGGTGAAGACGTCCTTGTTTCTGGAGAGACAGGAGATGAGTTTCTCCTCGTCATGCGAAGTCAGGTATTTTCGCTTATTAGAACCGTCTGCTTGGGCGTTGCCGGGTCGAGGGGAACTGTCTTCGTACCATCATTGCTTTGTAGATGTGCCTTGACTTTTTCGTCGGTGGTTGGACGGGTCGCCTCGGAGACTTCGCGCTGCGTTGTAAGGCAGTGTATGTTTCGCTGGCCTGGAACGAAGTCTCTCTCGATGTTGCGCGCGGTCTGCTGGTTACCGTAGACTATTATTACACCTTGCGGGCCCGAGATTTTCATGCAGAGGTACAGGCCATGAATGGCCGCTTCAAATTTGTTGATGGAGCCCCGACCCATTATGGCGTTGTAGGGGTAGACCATGTCGACGATGTCAAATGTGACCTGTTCACTTCGCGCGTTGGGTGCTATGCCGAATGACAGGGGTAGCTCTATCTTGCCCACAGGGAAGGTGCCCTTGCCGCCGAAGCCATATAGGGGGTTGTCCGACGGCTTGAGTAAGCTGTGGCTGATGCCCATGCAGTCGAAGGCGTGTAGGAAGATGATGTCTGCCTGGCTGCCATTGTCAACTAGGACTTTGTGCAGGTCCCAGCCTGCCACACTGCAGTTGATAACCATGGCGTCGACATGTGGTGTGCTGCGCAGATCGACATCTCTGGCGTCGAAGGTTAGTGTAACATCACTGGTGTTACTATTACTAAAACTTGAGCATAACATCATCAGCATTAGCATTTCATGTGTTTGACACACTTAGAATGCATTCACTAGGCAAAAAAATTCAAACAAGTTGTATTGATATGGTGTTTTGCAAATAAAACCCTGGAATAGGGTACTTAACCCTAAATGAGGTTTAGAAGGGTAAAACAAAATCCAAATAGAGAAAACCCTAAAGCTTGAGTAAAATAGTCATAAAATGTTACTAAGAGTGGACTTGAATTACATTCACCCCCTTGAAATACCAAAAACCCTAATAAGGACCCTAGAAAACCCTAAACCTAAACCCTAGGGGGCTAAGTGCAAAATCAGTGCACTTTTGGACTAAAGTGCAAAAACTAGTAAAGTAAGGTGTTTTAAGTCATATGGTTCACAATCATGAAGATTTGCAACCTAAACCCTAGAATTTGGGTCTATTTGCAAAAAGCACCACTTAAACCCTATAAACCTAAGTCTGAAGTTCTGTGATATTGGCTCAACTTTGGAGCTCTATATTTTCCAATTTAGTGAGAATTTACCCTAGGTCACCACATCAACTTTGTAGTCCTATAAAAGGAGAATAACTTTGCTTAAGAGTGTAAGCATAGTTATTATGAAGAAATTAAAGAAAAACACACTCAAAGTTGGGCTGTCAGGCTGTTGGATGTCTGAAGTTCAGACTAACAGTGGAACTGCAAGCACTTTGGGCATGAATTAATGCATGATCGAGGAAGAATTTGCCTAGGGTTGCTATACCAAGATTATAGCTGGATCCTAGGGCTACAACTTTGCTAAAGAGTGTCGATCATGTTACTACATAAAATCAGGAGAAAATTGGGTTTCAAATCGCTCGGTCAGGCTAACTGAATAAGGGTTGCCATGGTACAGTATCTGCAGAAGATCGACTATCAGCCATTCCCCGCCGACAACCTCTCCGCCGCGATTCGTGCTGCCGCCGTCCTGATTTGTGCCCGGTGAGGAACGGATAACGACGGGGATGGATAACTCGTACGTGGCGCCATCTCCTGAGTCCAGCCAGAGTCCTTCACCGGTGGCCATCGTGACTCAGTAACCTTCGCCGTGGTGTCACTCATGCCGCGATCTCCCTCACTATGCCTCCTACCGACGTGGTAAGCATGCGCTAGAGATGCTATCCATGGCCGGAGATCGTCAGCCGGGCCGCCGTGGCTATAAATAACACAGGGAACCACAGCGAGGTGCTCGCAGTTCTTCAGTGAGCTTGGGTAAAACCAAAAATTCACACTGTCTCCTCCTCCTCCCCTCAAATTGGTTGAACACGGTGAATCGGTGATTCCTTGCGGTCGAATAGCCCCAACGTGACCCCCTAATTCCACCAGAGATCGTCGCGACACTGTTTTTCCCCAAATTGGGTCACCGCGCCGCCGTGAACGACTCGCCCGTGGCTAGCCCGTTCGGGTAAGACTGTCCAATTCAAGTGTTGTTTTTGTGGCTCTGCATGCTAGTGAAGCTTACCGTGGCACCCGTTTGCTCAATTCGGCCATGCTTTGGCGGGAACGCGAGCTTGTGATCCCGGTTTCTGCCATGATCGTGGGCAGACCGTTCCTAGTGGAGTTCACATCAAATTAATGGGTGTTCCTAGGTCATCCTTGGTCGGTTATGCCTCCCTGATAGCTAGCCGTAGCAGCCATCGCTGGCCATGGCCGATACGGGCCGTGTCGGGGGAGAACAGCGAGCGAGCCGTGGCCAGGGATGGTTGTGGAGAAGATATAGAAGTGAGAGGGTATTTCTACAAAGTGTCAGTGACTGTTTTAAATAGTGTTTTGGACTCCTTCGGGTTATTCAAAACTGCAGGGACTTATTCGCAAAGCCGCCGTCGCGCGCGTGGGCGCGTCCCTATTCTGGTGCAGGCTGGGCCGCTTGGGCTACTTTCGGCCCAGCACTGTGCACGCTTTTCTCTTTTCTTTTTTGTAAAACTTTGGAAATCTGTAGAAAATTGTAGAAAAATAGTAAAAATGTCAAACCAATTTTCCTAGATTCCTAATTTTCCATAGTATTTAATAAAAATAGTTTTATGATTTTTAGGACAAATAGGGAATTTTAGAGCATTTAAAATAGCCTAAAACATTGTTTCTAGATTTTTAGAAAATCAATAATCATTCCAAAAATCCCCAAACTTTTTATATGAACTCTAAACATTATTTAGAAGCCTTGGGTAGAGTTTGGTTTGATTTGGACCTTGTTTGATACTAGAACCCAAAACCCTACCCCTGCCCTTTGAATTCCTTTACTAACTCCGGAAACCCTAGGTTCTCGGAGAACCGTGAAGGAAAGTTGTATTCAAGACTTTAGAACCTGAATATTTACTATCTTTGCATCTTCATGAGCATTACATGGGCATTCATTCTTATATATGGTTATATTTAGAAAACGAAGAAGAAGTTGAAGTAGAAGAAGAAAAGACTACACCACCTGCAGAACATCAGGCAGGAAATTGCTTTTATTTTGACATCTGCGGATCTGAGCCTGATTCACCTGTAAACGAAGGCAAGCGCCGGTGCATTCGCCACCTCCTTGATGCTTTTAAAATCTTTCTCACTTGCTTGATGCATTAGGTGATAGGAGTTGATTGTTAAAACAATTCCTGCATTACCTTCCTTGAATTTGATTACCTTCCTTTGAATCCCTGTTTTACAAAAGGTTTTTACTATGCTTAGTCTTGCTCTAGCAAAACAAAAGGTTTTGTTTTTACAAAAGATGATGTGGCAAAGTGGGAGGGATGTTTTGAAAATAAAACTTGATGGTGGATCCCTCATGGCCATGATGGGTTCAACATCGAAAAAGATGTACCTCTGTCAGATACCAAACTTTGGGTTTGAAATGATTAAGCTGAGACCGGGCGGGTGACTTGCACGAGAAGAGAGTCTCGGTGTAGTGTCTCTGTCTGAGTCGATTAAGGACCGTGTCGATGTAGGCTTGATGACCGAGAACCCTTTAACTGGTCACATGCCTCGTCATGGGTAAGCTTTGCCTAGGGCAGACTAAGGCCAGAATAAGATACCACACAATGGGAGTGGAGAGATGGCGATAGTAGCGTGTACCCTCCGTGGCAAGAGGCTGGACGGTGGTGTATCTGTGCTCTCGGTTGGCGTGAACCTGATCTGGTCTTAAGAACCCCGGTGGCGAGTTGACATATGCAAGGGTTAAGTGCTACATATGTCGTGTGATTGGAGATCCTCAGCTGAGTATAATCGATTCAGATCGCCGTACCTTCGCGGTTATGAAGACTTGGTCACTGCCCTATACGTAGCAATCCAGTGAAGATGAAGGGTTGATAAGAAAATGGCTAGTATAGGCCAAGTGCTTGAACTAGGGTAGAAAGAACTCTAGATGCAGGTAACTTTACTTAACCTGACAATAAAACTGGATTTTTAAGGATCCACTCATAGTAAGCTTTTCTGCAAAACAGAGTCTTTGATTCTTGATAAGCCATACCTTGACTCCCTCTAGCCAGCATACCCTTGAGGGTCTTTTCTTTAGTCGGGTAAGTCTTGCTGAGTAATTCCATACTTAGGGGGTTTTATTCCCTATTGTTTTTAGGTGAAGAAGCGACAAATTTTTGTTGTTTCTGTTCTAAGGTGGTCTCAAAAGAAGAAAACTAGGAGTGAAGCTGCTCCATAAAAAACTTTTTGTTTGAAGCTTATCGGGAGGGGTTTTGCCTCCCTTGGTTCTGTAATAATAATACTCTGCACTTGTTTAATTATATCCTGGTCTGTAATATATATAACTTTGTCTTACTTTTAAATAAAGGTAAGTTTATGTAATCGCTTTCGTATTTCTGTATCTCCGATGATTTGTAATGTATGCGTGACGGGTAAAACGCTCTTGGGAAGGTAAGGAAAGCAGATACCGAACTTGTCAAGTGATTCAGGAACACCTGCAGGGTTGTCTAAGGTCCGTTGTACAAGGACAACTGTAGGTGGGCCTAATGACTTGGGAGGTTCCATCACAGTTAGTGGCACGTGTGACCACTTCGTCTGCACGACTGGGCCGGTGAGGGCGACGTGGTTGACGCTTCGGTAATGATCCCTCTTTTGCCGCTTCGACTCGAAGTCTGTGCTGGATGTGGGTGTTGTTGTATGGTTGGTGGTGGTGATATGTGTGCGCGACAACCCTTTGATTGTCGGCTGGTTGTGCCTGAGACATTCTGTCTTTGGTGGCCTTGGTTTCTGGGCAATCCCTTGTTGGGTGTGCGCAGTCTTTGCCGTGAAACAAGCAGTAAAATCTGTGCGGCGGCTGTGCCCGTCCCCGACCCCGGCCTCGTGTGCCATTGCCTTGGCCCTGGGGGATATTCTTGACGACGAGGGGCCTCGCCAGCGAGGTGCTGGTTCGCTATGCTGTGCACCTGCTGTTGATTTCGGCTGTTCCGTGTGGAGTCTGACTCCGACGGCCTTATCCAGGTTCGGCTGGACTGTGGAGGGTCCTTGGGCTTCCTCTGAGACTCGACCTTGCGCTGATGGAGCTCTTCGGATCTGGCGTACTTCTCAAACAGCTGGTAGAGCTCTTGGAGATTTTTGGGTGGTTCCCTGATGCAGTGACTGTATAGGACGCCAGCCCGAAGGCCACTAATGGCGTAGTGTATGGCAATTTGGTCGTCGACCGAAGGCAGTTGTGACTTGAGAGTCAGGAACTTGCGGTAGTACTCCCGTAGGGTTTCCTTCTCTTGCTGTTTGCAAAGTGACAGCTCGGCCAAGGCATCAGTGTCTGGGCGGTACCCTTGGAAATTGAGCACAAACTTGTCTCGGAGACTTCTCCAGGAGTCAATGGACAATGGGGGCAACCTGGTGTACCAGGTCAAGGCCGGACCCTCGAGGGCGATGATGAAGGACTTGGCCATTGTGGCGTCGTCCCCTCCGGATGATGCGAGGACAACTTGATAGCTCACGATGTATTGTGCTGGGTCGGTGCTGCCGTTGTACTTAGGGTAGGTCCCTGCCCTGAAGTTGGCGGGCCATGGTGACACTTGGAGTTGCGGTGCTAGAGGGCTTCGCTCATCGAGGTAGTTGATGCCTTGGAAGGCTGTGGCGTGCGGGATGAAGGGCCCGCGCTGGGGAATGAATAAGTCTCCGGCTGGCGCGCGCTGCTGGATGGGTGGGTCGTGCTGCAGATCGTGCTGGCCTTCGCTCTGCATGAGCGCAATCTCTTGCTCGAGTTCTTGGGCCCTCTGCTCCTCGTCTCGTATCATCTGGCGCACCTTGGCTTGCGCGGGGACACGTTGGCGCTTGACCTCGAGGATTTCTTTCTACTTTTGGAGGTTGCGGTTCTGGAGGCGCAGGGCCCGTAGCTGTAGTTGTTCTTCTGTTGTGACGCCGATGACTTCGCCGTCCTATGTTGTGTCCTCGCCCTCTAGTGGAGCGAAGCCTGGGGGTGGTGCCTGTGGCTGTCCCCCGGAGCTGCAGGTGTGGAGGGTGCCTTCGGGAGTGTGTTGATTGTTGCGCTGTCTCTTACTGAGTGCTTCGTCTTCGCCGGCTTCTTGGTGGGTGTTGTCTGCGAGGTCCTTGCCCTTTTTCTCAGCTAGCAGTGCTGCCTTCGCTGCTTCGTCGACTGATGGGGCTGCCTTCGAACTAGCTCTCTTGGGTGCCATCGCGGGTGGTTCGTTCGTGGCACGAACGGTGGGCGCCAATGTTGGAACTTGCTTCCTTGGGCAAGTTGATCCAACGGGGGAGTGAGAAAGATGCAAACTAGGGTTAACGCAGGATAATAATTGCTCTGTTCGATCAACCTCTCAAGGGCACTGTACGGGGGTATTTATAGGTGCCCGAGTGCCCAATGTCTCAATGTAAGGACGTTTATGCCCTGAGGCACCCGGATTATCCCCAGAATATTCCCATTAGGGAGGGTTACAGATTGTCATTACAGAAAATCTATTACAAATCGGGCCCGTAACATGCTTCTCCGTGCGGGGCCTGTTACAATGGGCCGAATCCCACGTGGGCCTCCAGGTTGGGTGAGGACGTGGGATGGAGAGACTTCGTCGTAGGCCTTCGTCTTGCAGTGAGGAGGACGATGGGTGGGCCGCGCCGGTCATCTTGCCTCCGTTGGTGCAGCGAGGTGACGAAGGCCTGGAGCGAAGGGTAGCGTCTTTGCCTTCGCCCCAACAGTAATCACTCCGATAAAATAATGTAAATTTTTTGTAACCTGTAAAATTTGGTAATAAGATTTCCGCTGCAAAAATGTTATGTGTGTGATTTGTGTTACTTAATCCCACAGTTCTGGTTGTAAGTGGTTTATCCGATGTCCTTGGGGCAATCGGACGGATCCTATTAAGTTATCTGGTGCACATGCATAGCCGTCTGAGGTCTTTGAGACAAGGACAGGTGCATGTGGGCCCAATAACTTGGGAGGTTCTGCCACAGCAGCGGTCAAAGCTCTAACCACCCAAGTGGTGGTTATCTCTAAATATGGTGTTATGTTGTATTTGTTTCTTAACTCGTGCACGCTATGTTTTTTGTAAACTAAACATTTTAACTTATCTCGTTGTTCCTATTTGAAATGTTTGTGTAAACTATGTTGGTGATGTGAAGTTTGTGATGTGTGAATTGATTATCAATGTATGTGTTTGTAATATGTCTGTTCTGTGTGATGATATATGTGTTATGTGTGCAATTATGGAGAAATAATGACCTCATTTGGTGCTGGTTTTGGAGCAGTATAGGTTAATCCCTGTCGGCTGTGGTCGAATAAACGGAGATTAACAATTAATGCACGTCGGCCCAGTAACTCCCGTCGGCCAGGTAGGACCGACATGAATTATTCGGCCAGGTAGGGCCGACGGGAATTAGTTGAATAATTCCCATCGGCCCTACCTGGCCGACGGGCGTTACGGGGCCGACGGCTATAATTGTTAATCCCTGTCGGCCCGACGGGGGTTACTTATTCCTGTCAGCGCCCGACGGGAATAAGCCTATCCCCGACATCTGATGCCCGTCGGGCCGACGGGAATTAACCATATACCGATGGGAATTAGTAATCCCCGTCGGTTTAGAGCTTATTTCCGTCGGTTCTTAGCCGACGGGAATTAAGTGGATTCGTGTAGTGTTAGGTTTAATAAATTTATTTCATCGTTTCGTCTTCAACCATTTAATTAATTTTGTAATTAAACTATAACTAGTACTCGTTATTGGTATTCAAACATCCGATGTAACACATGGTAAACTTTAGTCAAAGGAACCAAATACACCGTAAACTTTAAAGTAAGGCCACCTCCAAGGGTGCCCCGACACCTCCCCAACCTACGTAGGGTGCTTTGGGGTGAAATAGTTGTCTAACACGTCCCCCAATATATAGAGGGAGAGAAGAAACTCTTCTCTCTCTTTCTCTCTCTCTCTATATATAGGACAGATATATTAGGAGCCCTAGGCTTCCTCTAGTTAGAGGAAGCCTAGGCTGACCACCCCTACGACCTGGTCCAGCCCGACGCGTCCATTGCACCCATTCGCCAAGCCAGGCTGTCGGGTGCGCCCCCACCCCACGTATGTGCATGCAAAAAAAGGAAGGCATACATGAGTCAAACACGTTTTCATGTATGCGCATAAATTTAGGAAATAGATATGTGACGGTTACTATTTTTAAATGCTTGATTTCCTCCATAAATATAGGATCGCTGCAACAGACATGTAGCTAGACTCATCACGACCAATTTATGATATATACTTATACTAATTATGCTATACAGTGTAGATATTTATGCAATTCAGTATACTACGTAAAAATTTGTTATATGGTGCATGCACAAAATTAGGATGACAAAAATGTATGATGAAAGGAAATGGATTGGCATGTATGGAAATAAAAAATTGTATTTAATGCTTTATTTCCTCTATAAATATAGGATCGCTCCAACAACCATGTAGTTAGGCTCGGTAGGATCAGTTTATGATATATACTGATACTAATTATGTTACATGGTGTAGATATTTATGCAATTCGGGTGATATCCTGGCCCAAGGCTTAATAGAATTAATAGAGTATCCATATCAAAAAGGTGCATCTTCTTTTTTGGAAGCCTATCTCGAAAGAACCTTCAAGTGAAGCGTGCTTGGCTTGGAGCAATTTGGGACGAGTGACCGACTGGAAAATTTTCTCGGGTGTGCATGAGTGAGAACAAAGTGCACACAAAAGACCCGTGTTGGTCTGTGGGGACAATATATGATCATAGAGAGCTGACAGGAGTAAGTACCGTCGATCCAGGTATTGGACGGGATGTTACAAGTGGTACAGAACCGACCCTCGAGGTTTCACGGGCGTGTGTGGGCTAGGGGGTTCGGGTATATGGCGCAGGGCGCATGTGGGCCCGAAGTGGTCGCATGGCATGACATATGATGACACTAGACACACAGACGTGGCTAAGAGGGGAGGTTCCTGGATTGGGGTTGACCGACGAGGACGTCTGCCTTCTAAAGGGGTGGATTGTGATATCTTGGCCCTTGGGATGGTGATATCCTGACCCAAGGCTTAATAGAATTAATAGAGTATCCATACCAACAAGGTGCATCTTCTTTTTTGGAAGTCTATCTCAAAAGAACCTCCAAGTTAAGTGTGCTTGACTTGGAGCAATTTGGGATGGGTGACCGACTGCAAAGTTTTCTCGGGTATGCATGAGTGAGGATAAAGTGCGCACAAAAGACCCATGTTGGTCTGTGGGAAAAATATATGATCCTAGAGAGCTGCCAGGAGTAAGTACCGTTGTCCAGGGATTGGACGGGGTGTTACAATACACTGCGTAAAAATCCGTTACCTGCTAAATACGCACAAAATTAGGATGGCGAAAATACACGATGAAAGGAAAATAGATTGGCATGCATGGAAATAAAAAATCGTATGTAATGCTTTATTTCCTCCATAAATATAGGATTGCTACAACAACCATGCAACTAGACTCGTTAGAACCAGTTTATGATATATACTTATACAAATTATGTTACACGGTGTAGGTATTTATGCAATGTTGTACACTGCGTAAAAAATCTGGCACGTGGTTCACTGGTGGATGCATCTCCAGGTTCGAGCGTAAAAATCTTAAGTTTTGAGCATAAAACTCCTCGGTTATAAGTGTAAATACCGAGCCAATGTGAGAGGTTGATATCTCTGGAGGGTTGTATTCACGATCCAATTTTTATGGCAGTTCCGAAAAATATGGGAGTCGCATCCATGCGGTTTCTATTTTTATGCAGATCCAAAAATTATGCAAGATCAATGGAGTTTCCATTGCATGCGCAAAAATTTTGGATGATATTTTCGTTTCCACTACATGCATGCAAAATTCATATACAAAGTCGCATAAATACATACACCGTGTAACATAATTGATAAAAACCTAATATTGGTTCAACTAACAGCCCCCCGGGAATTAGGGACAGTTCTATGGCAACATAAAATCGTATTCATCGTCGTAAAAATTGTCACTGGAATGCATAAATAGTTTAAGTAGCATGCATAAAACATAATCATCGATGACATAAACGTGTGAAAGTGCATTCATCCCTTTTGTAAGTTTTGGTGATTTGAATAACAACACATTTAGAGGTCTAACAAGTTTGCTAAGTGTTGAACAGGAAATTCAGTATGATGAACATACTTGAATAGTGTATAATGATCAGTGAACAAAGGTTCAACACAAGGTTAAATAACCAGTGAGACAATGCAAATGGATATAATATGGTCTCTATATTGGTTTGAATATATGGACAAGACCTGAGAAATCACTATGCATAAATATGATCAGAATAGAGGTTGAAGTGATTAAGAGGATTGGTCAAGCCAAAGTGAATAAGATATGAGGAATCGTGAATTGGCTTGACCATATTACTATTAGTCCATATATGCTTCTATGAGAATCAAACTAGAGCTTGATTGATCTTATCATTTATACTTAGATGACATTCAAGCAAGGTTCACAATATCGAAGAAATGATTCTCTCAATGGATGCTCAATATGATGTGACTCAAGAATGGCTTGATAGGGTGAAGATAGCAAGGAAAGGGCTTCGAGGAACTAAGCGAAGGTGAAGGCCAAGCGACGGCTTGTGGACCAAGGTACCATTGCTAAGGTGAAGAAGAGAGTACTTGCACTAAGTCGATGAACTAATCAGCTATGAAGAGTTATATTGTGTTGATGCATCAGTAAGGTGACTTGAATCCATGAGTTAAGCTCATATATGGTGAAATAGTTCAAGTCATAGACTCGATTTGTGTTTGCTTCAAAAGGTGAGACAAAGATGTTTGTGATCCTTATAAAGGAACGCCATGGAAAAATCACACATGAGACACCAATGACTCAAGGAATTTACTTAATTGTATTTTATTTAACTTGAGTATAGGAATCGTCGTACTATTAAGGGGGATCCAAAAAGAAGGTTGGTGTTGGTACTAAACCTCAAAATCCTTGATCCAAAACTTCTATTTTACCCTTGTTAATACTTAGTGAAAGTATGTAGTATAACCTTTTTAAGTCTATCTTGGCCAAAATTGCTCTCTGGAAAATACTGGTTCAGCTGGTATTCAAATACCAGCTCAGCCGGTTTTGGCTCTAGTCCACCCACCTATTGAGCCGACCACTGAACCGGAATTCAGTCTGCTGGAAACCGGTTCAGCCGGTTTTAAAACTGGTTCAGCCGGTTTTTGAGCAGAAAAGTAAAAAATGGCCAGTTTTGGAGCCCCACCTATATATACTCACTCCTACCTCTCTCCCCCATAGATGAGCATGACTCAAACTCCATTCCTAACCTGAGAAACACCTCCCACTCTATCTCTCACACACCTCTTGCCTCTCCCATTTCAAATCTTTGGAGAGAAATCTTTGAGTGAGATTGAAGAGCTGTGGTTTTTGTGCTTTATCTCCAAATCTTTCTTGTTCTTCTTGATTCAAGCTTTGGTACTACATCGAGTTCTTTGTGGATTCATTACTCTTGGAGCTTCTAGCTCCTAGACGACTAGGTGTCGCTTGTGAGTCTCCAAATCTTGTGGAAGACCACAAGAAAGTTTGTATTACCGGCTCGTGTGAGTAAAGATTAGTGTGTGGGCTTGACCTTTGTGGTCGGTAAAGGGAGGATTAGGGTTGAAAGAGACACGACTCTTTGTGGGCGCCTCAACGAGGAAGTAGGGCACCTTGGTGGTGTGACCGAACCTCGGGATAAATCTTGTATCTCTTGTGTTCTTGCTCATTGTGTTTGTTCGTGTTCTTCGTTCTCTCACCATTCTGTGGAAGATTTGTTTATATCTTTTTGGTGTGTGGATTTTGAGAAGTGCCCTTCTCAGATCTACTACTTTGAACCCTATGGATCATCTAGAACATCTAATTTCCAAAGTTAACTTGGTGAATTTCGAGATCAAATCAATTTTATATCTCATTCTTTAGTTGAGCTCGTGCAAACCGACTAAACCGGTTTTCACACCAGGTGAAACGATTTTACCCAGTTTGTTTCTAGTTTTTGTTGAAAAAGTTTCTGCTTGCCTATTCACCCCCCTCTAGGCAACTTTCAATTGGTATTAGAGCCTAATCCTTGTTCTAACGCTTAACCGCGTGAGAAAAAGATCATGTCGGGGGGGACTAAGAAACGAAAGTGCTTCTAAGCTTGAAAAAGTTGAGGTTGTCTCGACTTCATCTTTTGGTGTAGATGTTGATCCTAGGGCAATAGATCTTGCCATGAGAATCGCCGAAAGGATGTTCCTCAAAATGAAGGAAGATGAGGCGAAGAACAAGATTGAAGAAGAAGAAAATGATCGATGGAGACCAAACGATGAATCCACCTCTTCACAAGGTTCGTCTTTCAAATCCACTTCTCATATGTGCTTTGTCGCTAATGGGAATGACAGTGAAAGCGAAAGTGAGGATGAGGATGAACATGAAAGTGATAGTGAAGATGAGGATGATCTTCAACAATTCTTTGCTCAACTAAGCAAGAAAAATTGGATGAGCTTGCTCAAACTCTTGAAAAGAACGGAAGAACAAAAAGAAATGCTTCATAAGCAAGAAGATTTCCTCATCAGAAAAATTGAAGATTTAGAGAACTTGACCAAAGAGCATGAGAAGCTAAAGTGCTCTCATGATGATTTGGTCTAAAGCTATGAAGACATTTCAATTGAGCAAATTAAAGTTGTTAATCATTCATCGTATATTGCTCAATTAGAAAATAAAAATGCTATGCTCAAGAACACGATAGAAAATCTAAATATTGAAAATCTAGCTTTGCACGAAAAACATGATATGCTCGTGTGCTCTCATAATAAATTTATGGATTCACATATCATGTTAGAAATAGCTCATGAGGTTGTGTTAACTAATTTGAAATCATACCAACCTCACATAGGCACATGTACTCAAATAGAAACTATATTATCATGTGCTAACAAATGTTGCTCTCAAGAAAACCAATCTTCCATTGAGCTAGAATTTTCAGGAACAAGTAATGTTTCCTATGCAAAAGAAAACAATGAGCTCAAGGAAGAAAATGAGAGTCTAAAAAGGAGCTTGACTCAATTGAAGAGAAAGTGTCATGCTCAACCTTCTCAAGATAATCGTGATAATATAGTGAAAAAGGTTGAGAAGGGGACAACAGTAGCATGCACAAAACCCTTCAAAAGAAAACCAAGCCTTCCAAGAAGGGCATGAGCAAAATTCAAGGTGACAAAATTAATGTTCATATTATTTGTTCTAACAATGGACCTATGTGCTTCAACAAAGTAAGATCAAAGAGAAGCGATAGGAGGTGCTATGGATGCAAGAAGAAGGGTCATGAAATTGGTTCATGATCCCACATGAAGAACCAAGACCTTGCATGATCAAGTAAGATGACTTTGCCAACCCGCTATTTAGGGGACTCACCCATATGATCACCAAAAGGTCCATCACAAAGTTTGAGAACAAGCGATAGAAGAAAGACCACTACCGAGGGGTCAATCATGTTGTTCTCATTGGCCCCATGGTCTAGATGAAGTGGTATCACACCCCACTCACCTTCAACGCAAGAGACATCAACCTTGACAGCGCACCCCCACACAGATGCAATGGAGATGAATTATAGTGTCACAAGGTGGGACCTGCATAGAGTCCTCGTCGATAACGACAGCCAAGCTGACTTCATATTTCTGCACGCCTTCGACCACATGGGCATAAACCATAGCTTGCTCAAGCCATCTTATAACCCCCTATACGGCTTCAGAGGAAAAGGAACATTCCCAATAGGCATAATAGAGATATCACTATCCCTCAGCATAGCTCCAAATGCAAGAACTGAGCAGGCCACCTTCGACATAGTCGACATGGTTTACCCGTACAACGCTATCATGGGACGAGGGTCCATAAACAAACTTGAGACAGTTATACATGGTCTATACCTATGCATGATGATTATAGGCCCATAGGGCGTAAAAACATTTATGGGGCCAGCAAGTCGCCCGTGACATCGAGCAAGACTTTGTCTCGGGTCAACACAATGTGCATTGCCTCACCACTGAAAGCGAGGGCCCCAGTAGCCATCGCCCTAAAAAACAGCACCAATAAAAGCACAGATCCAAAGTAACGAAAAGGTCAGGAAAGTCCCACTAGAAGCCTCAGTACCAAACCAGACAGTCCTAATTGGTGAAGACCTTTCCACAAAGGAGGAGTCCAAACTACTATCCTGCCTAAGTCGCAACAAGGACGTCTTCGCCTGGTCAGCTTTAGACCTTGTGGGTGTCAGTTGCACAATTATCGAGCACAGTCTAAGCACTGACCCATCCATACGCCTAGGAAAGCAAAAGCTCCACAAAATGTCAAACGAAAAAACTAAAGCCATAAAAGTCGAAGTCAATGGACTGTTTGAGGCCAAATTTATTGAACCAGTTGATTGTTCCACCTGGCTCACCAATGTAGTCATGGTGAAGAAGAAAAATGGCAGCTGGAGAATGTGCATAGACTTCACTAGCCTCAACAAACCTTGCCCCAAAGATGACTTCCCTCTTCCCAGAATCGACAAAATTGTTGACTCAGTAAGAGGATGCAAAGTCATGTTGTTGGTAGACTGTTTTTCGGGGTACCACTAGATATACACGAAACAGATGGATAAGGCGAAGACGAGCTTCATCACTGTAAAGACCAAATTTGGTAGAAAAAAATATACATATATATATAATATAGATATAATAAACAAATATATTTATGATAATGTTTTGAGAATTGTTGAAACCCTTGGAAATTCATTTGGATTTTTTATAATTAATTAATGTTACTAAATTAATTAAGTAACCAATAAATAAATAAAGAAAAGTGCATCTCTTGTGGATGACTTTGTGGTGAGGTACTTTATTGAACACATAAATTTGACCTCGAATTATACATGAAAACATAAAATAGGAAATTAGAAAGGAAATTTTAATAAAGTCACTTATTCTTGTATAAATAAATAATAGGAAAAAAATATAATAATAATAATATTGTAAACTGTGGAGATATATTCACATTAGGGTTATTTTAGACACTTGAATATTTGAAGTTCAAAACTTGAATTTGAATTTGAAGTTGAAAAGAGAATAGAATAAAAAAAGAAAAATGCCAAAACTGGCTCTGGGCCAAAACCCTAGCGCGGCCCATTCCCTTTTCCCTAAATCCCGCCGCTGGCCGGCCCACTTCCCGCTGATCAGCCGACTACTCTTCTTCACACACGCAGTTCAGTCACTATCACGTGGGCCCATTGGGTCGGTGTTGCGCGCGCTCTCAGGTTACGCTTACGTGTGGGCCCCTCTGGTCAGGTCTGGTGCGCGCTAGCAACATCCTTCCACTAACTGGCCGACCCCATCCACCAGCCAGAGTCATGTGCGCGCTCCTGTGCTGGTTTGGTCGCTGGTGTTGGGCCCCACGCTATCAGCCCTATCCTCTTCTCCCTCCCGTATGCTGCTTTGCTACCGCGGGCGGCGCGCAACAAACCAAGCGCTTCTCTCGCTCCTGGTCGGACATCACGGATCTTCAACACCGCCCAACCAAATCCTCAATCACCGCCGTGAACCACGGACCTAGCTCCATGCGTGCTTGGACTCAAGTTCATCCCCGACTGGTGGGGTCCCGCCTGTCATCATCCAATGCCGACAGGGTAACAACCAGGCGGAGCTCGCGGCGATGGCTTGCGCTCCTCAACGGTCTCGCCCATCTATAAAACCATGGTGTGGGTTTCCCCTCCGCCTCATCCTTCTCCTCTGTGTACCGCGTGACCTGTGAGAGTGTGGGCAGGGTAGACCAAACCGGGGCGGAATCCGTTCACCGCGGATTGGCCTGCTCGCCAGTGTCTAGCTCCTCGTGGCAGCACCAGAGGGGGCGCCTGGGCGGAAGGAGTCTGGTGCTGACATCGGGCCGAGGTGACGGCCACTGTCGCGGCGGCGATTCCTCACCGTCGTGGTCACGCTACCGTAGTTCTGCTCCACGCCGTGGACTAGGTCGGCTGCGTCTCCATCCCCGGTATGATACCCATGACTAGGTTCGCCTTGAGCTTCGCATCGTGTTAAGGGGTAGTCGCGTCAGGATGCACTGTCGCGGCGTGGGGCGCCCTATGCCGGTCATGGCGCCGCCACACTTGTTCAAGCGCCGCCCCTGCTGGGCACCATGGGGAGAAGAAGAGGTTCTGAACGTTGATCCAGAAATGGACTGTCCGGATTAGATCTAACTTACCATTTGGGCAGATTGTGCCCTAGCCGTCGATCGGATGATGGGTGGCCACGAAGTGATTCTGAAGTTTTAAATCCGAGCCGTGCATTGCGGATCGTGTGGCGCGGATCCGAGCCAGTCTAACTCTTCGCGCGATGTAATCTAGGTCGTCCAGATCTAATCCAACGGCCCATGGCTCACGATACCCCTTCGCGGGTCAGAATTGCAAAAAAGTCCCTGAACTCCGTAAAAATGAACCTGCAGTCCTATCTGGTGGAATCATGAGTCTTGGGAACTTTTGCTAAATAGCCCCTGATCTTTCTGGATTTTGGCACGCAGTCCAGAGGGAGATAAAATAGAGAAATAATTAGCGAAATTGATTTTTAGTACAAAAATAAATTCATAAACTTGTTTAATTCATATTTAATTCATTCTAACTCCGAATTAACCCATTCCAGTTTCTATAATTTTGTAATATTATTGTTTATCATTTTGTGTCACTGTTTTGACATGAAAGCCATATTAAAATTGATATCCTAATTAATCTTGTACAAAACACCTAGAATCTTTGGAGATCCATAACTTAAAATCTATAACTCTAAAATTAATAATTCTTGTTCCTGTGATCTTATTTTAATATGTAGATTATTAATATGTATTTTGCATATATGTTTGGTGTGATGTTAATTTTGCCAATACCATGTCTTTTTGTATTGCTACGACTAGCAGTGAGGACACGTGTCATCTGAAGAGCAAGTTGGTACCTGGAATCTCAAGTGTCAGGCAAGTTGTGCCCTTGATCACTTCTTTTTACCCAGTCATGTTCTGATTAATCATAATGATCTGCATAGGTTAATTTTGATGGGACCCAATAGGTTACCCTAGTTTGACTATCTTTATACCTTATTTACCACTGAATTTTTGGGTAGTACCTGCTATCGCTTTATGTGGTTTTGGGTATAGAGATATACACTATTCATGATTATACTTCTATTATCAGTTGTTATTTACTGTTCATGTTAAGATCATTATGTTAATTGGAACATGGAGAACCACCCGGGAAAATAGTGCTACCACAAGGGAGGAATAGGACCCCTTGGCTGATTAATTAGGAAAGCTAGTGGAAGACTACCTTACCCGAAAGGGGCAAGGGCAGTAGGGGAGTGGTCAATGTAGAGAGGTCCTTGGGTTGATTTTGCTGCGATGGCGATCAGGCGAGGGATTCCTGCATTGGAGCTTCCTAGAAACTGTAGCGGGTTTTCTGAAGCTAGTGGAACTTTCTAAAGGCCTCGTAGTGTTATCGTGCCTCGCCTCCTCGGTAGAGGTGTATGGGATTGGCCGTCTCTTGGCATATGGGTAACATGACTTGTGGGTAAAGATGTGCAACCTCTGCAGAGTGTAAAACTGGTATACTAGCCGTGCTCACGGTCATGAGCAGCTCAGACACTCACATGATTAATTTATGGAACTAAATTTAATTTGTCGTATGCATTGCATCGCAGGTGATGTTGTTACTTTTGTTCTACTACTTAATTGGGTTGGTATTTACTTATACTTAGTAATTGCTAATAAAATTTTGACCAACTTTAAAAGCAACGCTCAGCTCTAACCATCCTCTTTGGTAAGCCTTACACTTTACGTGAGCTCCCACCTTTGGCGAGTTCATGCACATTATTCCTCACAACTTGTTGAGCTATGAACGTACGTGAGCTCACTCTTGCTGTCTCACACCCCCCACAGGTCAAGAACATGTACCGCAGGATGAGGCGCATGGTGGATGTTGCGATGTGCTCGTGAGAGGACTAGGTCGTCGTCTCCCAGTCAACTTTGGGTTGCTAGACCGTTGTCTCCTTATAATGTAATTATTTATTTATTTTGTACAAAACTCCTATTATATAGTAAATATGTGACATTCGATCATGTGCCATGATTCATCATTTTGTGTGAGACTTGGTCCCAGCACACCTGGTGATTATGTTCACGCCCGGGTCTTGGTGCCCCTGAAACCCGGGTGTGACAATCACACCCTTCAGCACATACTGCTTCATACGCATGCTCGAAGGCCTAAAAACGTCGGTTCCACTTTTTTCAAGGCTAACGAATACAGTACTAGAAGAGCAACTGGGGCAAAATGTCTTCACTTATGTTGATGACATAGTCGTCACAAGCAGAAATAAGGAAGACCACATCGCAGACCTTGTAGAAACATTTACGAGAATGCACAAAGCAACACTTCGCTTGAACCTAGAAAAGTGCATTTTTGGAGTTCGCTAGGGCAAATCTTGGGCTACCTCGTATCCCATGGAAGAATTGAGGCCAACTCAACCAAAATAAAAGCTATAATGGAAATGCAGTGTACAGAGACTGATAGGAACCTTGGCACCATTGAATAGATTTATCTCGGTCCGCAGAACGAAGCCTACCCTTCTTTCGAACGTTACGACTTACAAGGAGCAAAGGACTTCATCTAGGGCCCCGAACAAGTAGCAACCTTTGAGTCGCTCAAGGCCTATTTATTAGAGCTAACTACATTAGCCAGTCCTGCCTCTACACTCCTACTCTACGTCGCAATGTCCTACAGCGCAACTCTATTCCAATAAAAACTTAAAGACGATAAACTACAACAACAACCAGTATATTTCATCTCTAAGGTCCTCAACAACTCTAAATGCAACATTACTGAGATGGATAAAATAGCATACACAGTCATCATGGCATCACTGAAGCTGCGCCACTACTCCGAGGCACACAAAATAAGGGTGCCAACAGACATAAGTCTCAATGACTTATTCAGCAACCTTGAAGCCTCCGCCAGAATAGGCAAATGGGCCAGAAGCCTCTGGCTACAATATCGCCTTCGATCCTAGAACAACAATAAAATAACAATCATCACAACACCATCTAGAGCAAAATACAGATATGCCACCCACCTCAGCTTCACCCTCGAGTCAGACAAAATCACAAACAACATAGTAGAATACAAAGTTGTCATCTTAGGACTCTACAAGCTCAGAGTCCTCGGCGTAAATACTTGCGTAGTAAAGACGGACTCCAAAACTATCACCGGGCAAATTGAGAAAGATTGTGCAGCAAAAGAACCGATCCTTGCGCAATACCTATCAACATTACAAAATCTAGAGTAGTTCAAAGGGTTTACTCTACAGCACATAGACACGAACAAGAATGAAGAAGGTGGCATGCTAGCGAAGGCTACAACCAAAGGTGATCCCTTGCCTTCGGACATATTCTTCCACGTGATAGGAACCCCTGTGGTAATAAACTTTAATGTCTAAGAATCACATATGATCGAAGTCAAGCATGGCTCACCTTGTTTAGACCCCAATGCAACCACAGACATCGATAAGTTGACAGCACAATACCTCCTCAATGGAGACCGAGGCCAAGCCCTTGACGCGCTGAACAAATATCAAGCAACAACAAAAATCTAGAGACAAAGTTGTTATCCCTAAGGAATTCGTAGAGGGGGACCTTGTCCTCATCAGAATAGTAAGAATAGAATCGAAGGGCAAGCTCGAGCCAAAATGGGAAGGCCCATTCATAGTCAAGAAAAAGACGTCGTCAAATTCTTACAGGTTGCAAGCCAGACAGGCATAGACCTCGAACACTCATGAAATGTAGATAACTTAAGGAATACTATTTGTAGGGCAACAGTATGGCAGTGCCTTCATGCCCTTGTAAAAGAACATTTGCCGCAAATGGGCCCACACTCTTTTCCTCATAAAGGGGACAAGGTTTTTAATGAGGCGAGGCCATGTAATAATAAAAATACAAAATCCCCCTACGAAAAGTGTAGCGAAGACGTCGAAAAAAGCCCCAAGAATGGCCTTCGTTATTCGACAACAAACAAAGTCACCATGATGGTAAATCAAAGATAACCGTCGTGTGCGACGTTAACCAAATCCGAGCAAAAAGTCGCCTAAGGGCCATGTGGCGGCACTAGACCCTTGTACAAGTAGAGAGTGTTGACCAAGGGTGCATGCTGGCCTGAAGTCTTGGGTCCCACCTACCGGGGTCTGGATGTCAGACAGAAAGGTCCGGGACCTTTGCACAGGGCCCCAGACAGTACGCTTGGAGGTCTAGGACCCTGCCCATGGAGGGTCTAGACCACAACCGTGGAGGTCCAGGACCCGCCCATGGGGTCCGGATGATACACATGGGGCTTCGCAGACCCATGGTACTAGTCCTTGAGCATCTTCTCTTCTAGGACACGTGGCAGCACCAGACCTATCTCCAAGCAGGGAGCAGGTCCCGAAGCAATGGTCCTGTCAGGCGAGTCCTTAGTACACGGTTAGAGCTAATCACACGGGTATTTGTCTTGACACAGTAGGAGTGGGTACCCCAATTATGGGGTACTGACACACCATAATCATTACAGGCATTAACTAGTTCAAGTGGCAAAACTAGCCCACCCATATCGCATGGTCACAGATAATTCCACGATAGCCACATCAGCCTTAGACGGACCGACAACCCTGACACCTTTGGACAGGGCCTCGTTAAGGGCCTTGGACAGCCCAACGCACCCAAGAACCCCTGATGGCCCCTGAGAGCCCTTTGTGACTTAAAGGCCAAGGGGCGAGGGATGTCCCAAAACCAAGGGATTAGTGTCCAAAAGAGCCATGAGGGACCCCTGCCATCCCAAAGAGCTTAGGGGAATGCTTTTAATGTGTGCCTATGATAATTTGATTTAATATATTAAATAAAATATAAGTCATGTTCGTATTTAATCTAGCAGTCCCCACCAAATACTAGGATGCATATAAAAGCTCACTTCTTAGGCATTTGATATACCGGTGTTTCGATGGAAACAATTAGGTTAAACATTCATCTATGGAAGAGGTTACACTTCTTCACATGAACAAAGGACCATGCCTTAAATCGTATGTTTTGTCCAAAATAAGTTTCACCTAAGCTCTTTACTTCTACAAGGTTGCTAAAAGCAATACCTCTGGTCGGAGCGTATAAGTCAAACTCCATAGCCTTTCATGAGTATCTAGATATTACCTAAATCCCATAGACTATGACCAGCAATCAAACTTATATATGTGTTGTGAGTGCCTAGGTAAGGCCATACCCTGAATGTTGTCAAGACGTCTTCAAAAGATCTCGATGAAGTATTTGGGGCTCGACTACTGCTAAACCCCTGCTCCTAGCGTTCGAACGGACTATGACATAGATCTACAAAGTTTGTAAATGGTTCCACTTACCGAATAGATCGGTCGCTACATACGAATTCCTATAAGAGGGTCTAATGCCAAGCTAGAAGTAAACTTTGCCAAAGAGGTTTCAACCGCTAGACGATCAAAGGACGAAAAATGGTGAATAAGCTCTACACACGACCTCACCCCATGAACGCTTCACACAAGTATGTGAAGTTCAAGAGGGCAAGTGCATCATTGAGCGAGATGTCTAACATGGATGCCATAATAGTTAAGGATTCAAAGAAGGAAGTGTAGTAGGGGAATTTAGACCCACCGTCACATCAGAATAAAGGGCAATGTACACTCTTGACCCCCCCTCTAGGGGGTCCATGGCAAAGCTATGGATGGGCACATATTATTGGAAGTAGGCGATGTGATCCAGTCTAGGAGCTCTCGCACCATGTCTGAGCCCTCTTGGTTCAACACTCTCCCATGCGGCAATTGGTCGAAACAGAGACATTTGTACTTTGGAAAGGATTCATGTACATCATATTAAATGTGATGTGTGACGTTATAGTCTAATTGGTACACAGTTACCACAACTTAGGCACTAAGCATACTCTTAGGCCCTGTTTGTTTCAGATTATAATCTCTCCAGATTATATAATCCAGCGCAAATAATCCAATAGTTAAACAAACACCTAGATTATGGGTTCAGATTATATAATCTAAACCCCAGATTATGATAATCTTATAATCTCCTCAAGACTAGCTTATTTGAGATTATTTTGGCAAAAGACCCGCTACCCATGGTTATGTAAATAGAAATTACAATATATGTCATCCTTCTTTTCTCACCTCAAATAAACAATAAGGGTATTGTTGTCTTTGTGAATAATCTACATTTGTATAATCTAAACTACCAAACAACTACATATAAATTATAATATATCTAGATTATATAATCTATAAGCTGAAACAAACAGGCCCTTAGTGACCCTATTACCACGTGTGGGCGTGACAATGTACCAGAAAGGACTACAAAGTACGTATTGCTACATCAATTACTAAGAGCATCTCCAACCATGGGTCCTAAATAGGAGTCCTAAAAATTAAAATGAGACCTGTTTTGAAGAGTTTAGGGCCTAATTAACATTTCTAACTCCAACAGCAGGCCCTATAACGAGCCCTTTACTGTTTTTTTGTTGCCCGCTAAAATATTTACCGCCACTTTTTCTTTACCAGTTAAAATCTGTCGCCAAAGGATGCCCCGCAGTTTCCCTGATCTTTCCCTGGTCTCTATCGCTGCACTGCTTGGCACTGCCGTCGGCCGCCGCAAATCAAAGCTGCTGCATACCACTTAATCGGTGCACCTAATCACCGTCTAGCAGGTACTACTTGATCTCATCCTTTTTTTAATCTTGTTGCCGCAGCAGATCACATGATGTATGATTTTTTTAATTCCGCTGCCATCGCGATCTCATGATGTGAAATATTTTAATCTTGCTGCCACCGCGATCTCATGATCTAAAAGTATTTTAATCGTGTTGTCGCCGCTTACTACTGTTTACGAATTGTATCATTGTATTTGTACATGTATAATTTGCATCTTATTTCCTAATCTTTGACGTATTACGGCAGCGACATGACTGGAAATAAGAGACGTATGATTCAACGTGAAGATGATGAGCTAGATGATGAACTTGATCAGTACATGCTACTTATGATGGGTGAATACCGGAAGAGAAAGAATGAGAAGCGTAAAAGACATCGAGGCTCAGTTTTTGGACATCGAGTTTATGATCGGAGTAGAGGAGAACACGATATAAAATTATATCGTGATTACTTTGCTGAATGTCCAACATATCCAGAGAAAATTTTCCGGCGACGCTTTCGGATGAGTTCCCGCCTATTCAAAAGGATAGCTGCAGCCGTTGAACAACATGATGACTATTTTGTTCAAAAGAAAAATGTTGTCGGTGCTCTTGGTTTTTCCAGTCTACAGAAGGTAACTGCAGCTTATAGGCAACTAGCTTATGGTGTTCCAGCAGATTATGTTGATGAGTATGTGAGGATTGGTGAAAGCACTGCTATTGAGAGCCTACGGAAATTTGTGAGGTCTATCTGTGAGATTTTTGGAGCAGAGTACCTGAGAAGTCCAAACGAAGAAGATACAGCTAGGTTGCTTAATATTGCGGAACAACGTGGATTTCCTGGAATGCTTGGTAGTATTGATTGTATGCATTGGAAGTGGAAAAATTGTCCTACGGCTTTCCAAGGCATGTACTGTGGTCATGTGAAAGAACCAACTATTATACTTGAGGCAGTTGCGTCTACGGATTTATGGATATGGCATGCCTTCTTTGGCCTACCAGGTTCGCTCAATGATATTAATGTTTTGCACAGATCTCCTCTTTTTGACAGACTTGCTCAAGGTAAAGCCCCAGCTGTGAACTATATGATTAACGGGCACAATTATGATATGGGTTACTATTTGGCAGATGGAATCTATCCTAGTTGGTCGACCTTTGTGAAAACAATTAAGGCTGCCGCAAATTTGAAGGACCAAAATTTTTCTGCTGCTCAAGAGTCTCAAAGAAAAGATGTCGAACGTGCATTTGGTGTCTTGCAGGCTCGCTTTGCCATTGTAAGAGGACCAGCGCGATTTTGGGATGAAGCAACACTTCGAGACATTATGATGGCATGCATAATAATGCATAACATGATAATTGAAGATGAACGTGGCGCTGATCGTCTTGATGTACCGTATGATAAGAGTGATGCTGAGACAAGCGGTGTGGTTTCACGTGCAGGGGCATCAGATTTTTCGTCTTTTGTAAAGAAGCATCAAGAAATCAGAGATCCTTGCATGCACCAGCAACTAAAGAAGGACCTAGTTGAACATCTATGACAGTGGCAAGGGCAGCGGAATAAGCAGCAGCATTAGTTATCATAGTATCAGTTCCAACTGTATCTATCAGCATTATTTATCATTTCGGTTTACTTCTTTGAAAACAGCAGCTCCAATTTCGGTTTATTTCTTTGAAAACAACAGCTGAACATAAGTTCACACACTAATGAAAATAGCAGCTCCAATTTCGGTTTATTTCTTTGAAAACAGCAGCTGAACATAAGTTCACACACTAATGAAAACACCAGCTCCAATTTCGGTTTATTTCTTTGAAAACAGCAGCTGAACATAAGTTCACACACTAATGAAAAGACAATATCTGAAATTATAAATGAGATGTTTCACAACTCTAATCTCATGGCTGGCTACTCCCGAAACGGCGAGCTAAAATCTCATCTTTCAACAACTGAAAGTATTGCTTTGATTGGTTGTCCATTGTGCTTGTGTCGGTTGTCATGATTATTTTGTCATGCTGGTCTTGCTCCAATTGTAGCTTCTTTTTCTCAAGCTCCAAGAACTTGTCATCACGGTCCTTTCGGTCTTTCTCAATTTCTATCCTTGATTCTCTCATTTTTTAACTTCATCAATGAAAGGATCAGATTCATCATCACCATGCTTTTTTGCCTTTGCCTTTTCCTTTTCAGCTTTTCTTCCTGGTGGCCTTTGAACAACAGGATGAACTTCACCAGTGCCATTGTTACATTCTGGAAGTGTCTTGCCTACATAGTTTGCTTTATTTGGTGACCATTTTGGCTCAAACCTAAGAATGTTCCATGCATGAAAAAGGGAGAAAGCCTTTTTGTGTAGTTCTAGGAACATTGCTTTTGCTTCGGCAATCTACAAAATAATAGAACATAAAAGAACAAGTCTTCATATTTATGTGTACAAGAATAGAGACAAGAAGCTTTACCTTGTCATTACTTGTTTTTCCACTTTCATTCTTCCTTTCTATGCTGTCATGAAAACCGCAAAAAATACTCACTTCCTTATTGATTATACCCCATCGGTGCTTCAATGATGACCAGTTGCGATCTGTCACAAATGTCTTGTTCTCATGAAAATAATTCTCAATTCTCTCCCAATATTTGCCGTCTTTTTGATCTCTTCCAGTAATAGAATCTATGCTTGTATTAAGATAAGCTGAAATCAGTAAAATGTCTTCGGCTTCACTGAAATTCTTGGATCGACCCTTTGCTTTTGACTGTGAGTTCATTTCATTCAGCGGTGGTGAATCCATGACTTCAATTTCAGCTTCTTCATCCTCCAAAACACCTGTGTTTTCCTGACTAAGTAGAGAGCTGAAATAACCAGGAGGCAATGCACTGCAAAGAAATTAACACAAAAGGCCACCAGTCAATGTACATATGGACATCACAATTCAGATGGCAGTGGCACTACTGTGCACATCACAATTCAGATGGCAGTGGCACTACTGTCTACATATGGACATGCTACACAAATTAGAAAAAAGCAAGATCGATTACAAGGCCTACTCCCTCATCACAATCAGAATTAACAACAGTCATGTATTAATACCTGTAATCAGACATCACCGTCGAGGGATCAGCGCTGCCCACAGTAGATCGATGTACAGATGCCGATGGTGTGCTCTGTCGACTGTCGAAGGTGCCAGGTTCTACTCTCCCTATCGCATCTAGGGCAGCAAGCAAGGAGGTACGGCGGCGCTGCTGTGGTTGCGGCGGCGCAGTTGAGGGGGATTTGGAGCTGCGGCGGCGCTGTTTGGGGTGTGGCGCCCCTTGGTCGACGGGATCCATGCGGGCGGCGACTTCAGGCGAGGAGACGACCAGGCGGTGGCTTGGGGGAGGCGGCCAGGCGGGGGGATTCTGGGGGAGACGGCCAGCGGCTTCAGGCGAGGAGACGACCAAGCGGTGGCTTGGGGAGGCGGCCAGGCGGGTGGATTCTGGGGGAGACGGCCAGGCGGTGGCTTGGGGGCGGCGGCTTCAGGCGAGTCGCAGCAGGAAGCGGAAGAGCATGGAGTTAGTTGGGTTCGGAAGAAAAAAAAGATAGGGCCCCACTCCGTGGGTACTATATCTAGGACCCAAACACCGAGTCTTAAATCTAATTGACAAAAATTAGTAAAATAGGACTCCTGTTGGAAGCTTTTTTTTCCTCTTAAGTCCTATATTTCAATTTAAGACCCAATTTAGGACCTGTGTTGGAGATGCTCTAACTATGTCATATCCAATGATGTGGACTCTGATGTCTGTCAATACCACTAGACATTTGCCCTACGACACTTATGTCCATCATTGCAACTAGATATCTGCAACACTGCCATGATTGAAGGCAAGTCACTGCATACGACTGCTTGACCCAGATAAGATTAAGGTTGTTAGATCACAACCAATCGGGACCCACAATCTAGCCAAATGTATAATCATCTCTCCTCCCTTAGTCTATACCACTATATAATTTCATAGTTTAAACTTTACAAAACCCACCCAATCAAATCACCAAAACATACCACTATATAATTTCATAGTTTAAACTTTACAAAACCCACCCAATCAAATCACCAAAACACGACGACACCCATAACCTACAATATATCCACCAAACAAATTATATCCAAACTTAACACACCATCAAAACTAACGGTTTAGATCGCTAGACCCACTCAAATCCAATGGATAATATTATTTGGATCATCTCTTCCCCTCCCTATAACACCGCTGCCCCTTCCAGTCCCCTAACTCGAGATGTAAAGAGGACCTAGAAGGCTGATGATCTGGGGTGATCCAAATGATCACATTGCATCGCCTAGAACATCTAGAGAATAAACCGAAATAGATCCAAAATCTCCTAAGGCAGGCATAAAGGTGATACTAGAACTTGCAATCCCCTTCACCCTCATGTTCAATCTATCACACTCAAGATGTTGGCTCGGACCTTTCTCAAACTGCCCTCGTGTTGGTACCCACAAATGTTTCCCACAACAAAGGCTAGGCTGCTGCTAATAAGCAGATGCAGAATCCGTGAGTTGGCAAGTATTTATCATATCATATATAGCAGGTAACACACAGTGATAAGCCCACATCATACGAGCAAGACGCAGCAGCGTTCATGGTGGTGCCGCATTGGTGTAGGTATTGTGGAAGGTGGAGTACTCCAAACATGGCGGTGGCCCCTTCTGTTCTGGTACTACAAAACAAGTAGCACGCCGCAGCTCAGCTAGTTCCAGATTTTTATGATCTCCCACCGAGCTTGTGTTGTCCATCTGGTTTGGAGAAGCTGATCACGAGGTGCTCAGGGAACCAGTTATTATGTCTTCAGTGGGGCTTTCTTCACCCTATCAGATATCCGGTCAGGTGCGTTCGTGTGCGACTTGAACCGGCCTCGCCCACCCTCCTCCTTTTCCTGAAAGTTTCAGTTAACAAACATGTTTTAGCGCCTTTGCAGCAGCTATTGATTGGCACAAGCGTGAGACGTAGCAGTTAGTAATCCATGAGATGTGACCAAACCAGACCACAACCTTCTTCTTTACTATCTGGACGACATCCTCGTCGTTAAGGCCATGGCCGAGGCCGCAATGCTGTGGATAGTGCCTTGCGCTGGTTCCCCATACAAGCACATACTTCACGTCCTTGAGCAAACTTCTATGGATATGATTGCAGAAGTCCTCCACCGTGCAGCCACCTCTGTCCTGATGGTACACAAGAAACAGGTGTCACCCAGCCTGTTCCCTCCCCCCTGTTACTTGGAACAGCAACGACAACGAGTGAAAAGCGGCCAATGGAAGGGAAGAGAACGTACGGTGGAAAGAACAACTGGGTCTGTGAAATCAGGCTGCTGGCCCTGTGGCTTTGTATACACCCTCACTAGGCCCATCTCCTCCCACATTCTCGCAAGTAGTCTGTCCAAGTTCAGCTGCAAATAACAAAAAAGTTTCAGTCATATGAAGAATACAGAATCAACTGGGGACATTGGAGAACTCCATGTTACAGTCGTTTAAAAAATGTCAATGAATCAATATAGCCTCGGGGGATGGCAGACAGGTCAAGGATCATTACAAAATTCAGTAGATATGCACTTGACAAAGATGGAACATGCCTTCAAATTGCAGCTGATCACTAGTGAATTTGGTTGCCGAGCAAGATTATCAACGTCATCGATACCAACAACATCGATCTTGTTATATACGTAGACGCACTTTATGTACTTCCGGTTCCCTTCGATAACGTCAATGAGATCATCCACAGTAGCATCTTCACGGAATAACACCTAACATAAACAAATAGTTGAGTCGCCAGCAAAGACATGCACATGCATACCCGGCCAAGAGCAAGCCCACGCACCTCAGCATTGTGAATTTTGTACTCGTGCAGAATCTGATAGCACAGCTTCTCATCAATATGAGTCAAAGGCACAGTGGTATTGAAAGAAATCCCACCCGTCTTCTTCCTCTTGAAGTATATCTATTTGTACAAAAGGGCGCCAAGAGGGAACATAAAAGGTATAAGTGCACACACCCCATAACTCAAGAAGCAACAGACCATAGCCGATGACACAAAACTACATATTTAGGCTTCCTCCAAGAGACATGGTCATAGAGTTCGTTGGTCAAGTTACATAATTATTAGGTCAGCACTTGTCAATAAGATAACAACTCAAAATCCATGTAGCATAGGGTAAAAATGTTCTGTGAGAAGGAAAAAAGTGATTTGAAGCTTGCTAAACTGCCCATGGAAATCGAACATTAACTTCCAGCCTCCATACCATGATATCCACATCCAACATACACATAATATAGTACCCAAAATGGTGCAACTTGTCAAAGATATGACAACTTCAACAGGCAACAAATTTGAAATAGTGTTTTGTGTAGACACAATAATCATTTTATGCCATTGACATTGTGCACTTGCATGATTACACCATGGGATCCAAGCCTACCTATATGGCTATAACTGTCTACCTTTCACCTCTTGATGTTACTACATGCGAAATTAATGTGTTCCTGCTGAGTAAGGACTATGGAGTAGGAGTGTATGTCTATGAGATCCATTAGCTGAACAAACTCTTGACTGCTTTACAATAATTAAGAATACAATACTAGTAGCACAGAAACATACAATTAGTTGCAATTATGGTTCAATGATTTATGCACCTAGTCAGACAGTCAGAGCTCCATGGAATGATTTGTTAAGAAGCTCAAGCAATAGAGGTCATCCAATACATATTCTGGGGGCACACTGCACTTGATGTGTCATGGGAAGTGGCATTCATTGCTTGCTGACTTCAGGCTCATGATTCAGACACTGGTTTTCACTGTAGGCCTGACATGCGTACATGATCTATATTCTAGAATCATGCCCAGCATGTTCAGAATGTTCCATTCTTCGAACCACATTTAAAGAGTGAATTATCTGAGCACCCAAAGGTCTAACAATTTAAGTGTTCTGTAAGTATACTTGTGTCAATTTCTACATTAGTTTATATTTGTCACACTTTCATCAATCCATGCATATACATACCTGGGGAGGCCTTTTGTTAAGACGGAGTCCAACAGCTTCCAGTTCTCTAGTTAATATTTGACGATGTCCTTCACTCTGAAATGAAATTTAGAACAGTGATGTAATAAACAAATGGAAATGGGGTAAGGCTTAAAATATGTGTAATAACATATAAAGAATGGGAAGCTCGTCTGAAGTTCATCTTCTATACACACTAAGCAACGCCATCAGTCCATTACATCACACCTGACGTCCAAACCACCTACCTACCCTTGACCTACACCGCTATGATTATGCAAGAACTTTCAAGCAACTATATTCCTTTTAAAAGGTTCCCAGAAAAATATTTAAGAACAGATTTTCAAGTAATTGTATTGATTATATAAGGTGGTGCCTAGATGTATCTGCAAGCTCTTAACTCGGTTCAGCAGATATAAGTACTACCTTTAGTGATGTAGATTTGAGGCTCAGCGACTTACTGATAACACTACAGGCTTTTAGTTACAAAACTGTGAAAGGGCCTCTAGCGCAATGGTTAAGGCTTCCGATTAGCACCTCTAGGTCCTAGGTTTGATCCCCCTCGGGGGCGAATTTCGGGCTTGGTTAAAAAAATCGTCTTGTTGTGCCCCGCCCGCTCCTGGGTTACGTCCTGCGCGCCACCCTCCGGTAGGGCCGTTGCAAAGTGGCGGGTGACGCTAGTGATGGGAGGCCAGGGTTAGGGAATTTTCTCGGCCGAGACCATGTTTCGGTCTCTTCTTAATATAATACCGGGAGGGCGGTCTTTCCCTCCCTGGCCAAGTTTTTTTAATTACAACTAAAAAGGCTGAAAACAGCTATTGTAGATTGTAGAACAAATGAAACAACCAACATGCAATTTGAAATACAACAACAACAAAGCCTTTTCATGCCCAGCAAGTTAGGATATGCTAGAGTTGAAACTTAACAGAAACCACAAGTCAAGGTTTAGCCACATGGATAGGTGTTTTCCGTGCACTCTTATTCAGGAATAACCGAGGCAAGTCTTACCCCTATATTTTTGCATAGAGGTTGCGTCAAAACTAGGAATCTTATTAATTTGGATCATTTCTCAATTTGTGGATAATAAAGAGATTTCCTCATCTGCCAGCACTAAGACGTAGCATTTCATCTGATCTGCTATTTTTCCCTCTTTCATCCATAAGCCACAACTTTATCTTTCTGTGCCACTTCTTGCCAGTTTGCCACCATAGCCTTGTCCAGCCAAGTAGGACAGTACCAAACTACCACGGATTTTCCTATCGCCTCTATCTTTGTTGCATTCACTCTCCTAATTGTCTATACTTACTAGTGATTTTTCTTATCAAGTTTTGATTTCTTCCATTCAATCTCTTTTTTGTAACTGTCCGTTTTGTTGCATGCAACTCTGATATGACAATTTTGTGATGTAGCATATATGATATATTTGCAAAGGAAGCTGGTCAAGAAACTTGATTGCAAAAGTAGTTATCTAAGAACTTCAATAGTCAAATTATTATGGTAAGGAAAACATGGTATTTATACTCTTGTCAGGAATTAGATTAAATTATCCGGACCGAAATACTCTTGTCTATGAGAGGCACACAAAACTTGACATCTGACCCTTCCCTCTCACCTAACATAGATTCTTAGTATGCTTTGAAAACTTAGTTTTTCTAAGGATATAATAAAGATAACAGCAGAAGTGAAGCAAAGGTTCTTCAATCAAATACTAACCTTTGAGGCATCCAGAACCATCAGCACAAGATCTGATGACTTTGCAACAGCAATAACCTGAAAAACATCACCGACATAATAGTGAAAAACAATTCACTAAATGGTATATGGATAAAAGAAATCACCATACACAAAAAACAATTAAATATTAGCAGCATTTACCTGCCTACCACGCCCCTTGCCTTCAGAAGCTCCTTCAATGATACCAGGAAGATCAAGAAGCTGGATTTTGGTATCATTGTAATGAACAATTCCAGGAATGCAAGTAAGCGTTGTGAACTCATATGATGCAGCTTCAGAATGTGTCCCAGTCAACATCGTTAAAAGAGTTGACTTTCCAACACTGCAAAGTATATTCTCACAAGTCACAACACTTGAGTCATATTGTACCCCCTCTGAATCCAAACAAGGACATCACCAAGGCCACCAATATGACCCCTTGACTAGGAATATGAATATCTATGAGGATATACTATTTTAAATAGAATAGTTATATAGTATATAAGTATTTTGTTACAAGGAATCTAGTTATGTCAATCTTATGTTGTAAATCCAAATACAAGTCCCTTGAAACAACACCGTGGTCCGTGACCTCCAATATGACCCTTGAACTAGGAATATAAATATCTATGGCAATATACTATTTTAAATAGAATAGTTCTCTAGTATAAAAGTGTTTTTTACAATGAATCTAGTAATGTCAATCTTATGTTATAAATATCTATGGTTTTGAAAATATTGTTAATCAAAGTTAAATGATTTGACCACCATATCCTAAATGGACCTATATTTCAGATCTGAGGTAATAGTTGTTATTATAATCTAATTGGTTGACAACACTAAGGGTCTGTTTGGTTGGACTGTGGCTGTGAAAAAAGCCGTTGTGGACTGTGAGCTGTGAAAAAAGCTGTTGTGGGCAAAATCCCAAAACCGTTTGCCGCTAAAAGTTCTTCCATATATATTTTCACAGTTCCATCCGAAAGCCGCTAAAAGCATGTCCAGAGGTGTTTTCAGTTTTGCACTGCGAGAAAGTCGGATTTTAGAAAAAGCTGCTTCCTAGATCTAGCCCTTTGGTTTGGCTTTTGATTTTTAGGGGACAAAAGCCAAACCAAACACACCCTAAACATTTTATGCCTCGCCTTACCAATAAGAAACAAAAGCTACTTAGTAATCAAATATGCACACATCAAATGATATGTACAAGGTAGTAGCTATGAATGTTAGTTTGCCAGACAAACATGACTAAAAAATAAAAGGCAACAAATGACATGTTGAACATATAAGGTTGTTTACTTGATTGTAACAGACTCCATGAATGACAAATGTCACAAATCCATTCGTACAAACCAACTGAAAGTTTTGAAACACTTGGCTTTCAGGTAAAGTTGTAGGCTCAAGTGAAAGGATACCTGGGAAATCCAATAAGTGCAACACGACCATGCCCAAACTTTGTGACTTCAAAACCATCTCCACCACCGCTGGAACCCTGTATGACCAAAATGAAATGTCGGATGAGATGAAGCAAATGAAAGGCATACGCTAAGGCTGCTACTTAACCTTTTTAGACTATGTTGCTACATACAAAACTAAAGAAATGAAGACAACAAAATACTAGCTTCACTTCATGGTCTAATTTGCAACCCAAATTACCATGGGAATAAGCAAATGAATTTCAAGATTCTGAATTGCTGATGTGGTTTCACAACCCCATTGGTACCTTTGGAGGCTCTAATAGTTGTGTCCTCAACTTTGCTAGTTTTGCCTTCAGTTGTCCAAGATGATATTCTGAATGGCCGACAATGGAAAAACGAAAAATATTATCAGATACAACATTCTGAAAAATTAGGGGGGAAATGCAGCAACCAGAAGTTACTCATAGGTCAAGTACAGGCATTTATGACGAGTTTCCTTTAAAAAACAATCGTTTGATTAAGATCCATGGCCTTGTCAGGGCAGAAAATGCCACGCCTGTTTGCATATAGAGGATAGTATCTGACTGGTAGTTCATCAATACTTGATTTGAGTAAAAATATTTTATATTACAAAGGGCATATTATTCACTAGTCCAAATTATGTCTACATCTTAAAATTTGTTACGAATCCACCAGCAGATGGCCAAATGATAGTTTTTGTTCATCATCATAAACATCTATAGCACGGAACAGGAATACGATCAGATATTCTAGGTACAAAACCTGCTAAAAGGCAATTGATGATAAGGTATATGCTCTGGAAACATCGCAGAACAGTTTCATTCAAAAGGAAAAATGAGACGATGAGGATGAATTGCATAGCTGTAAAACACATGCAGTGAAGACAGCAAAACCTGTTGCTTTATTTTTCTGAGTCCGAGCCATCTCGGCCTCAATCTCCTTGATCCTCTCAAGGATACCCATCTTCTATCTTGTGCTGTATGCAGCTTGCTCCGTGATTACACAAATCACGAGCAATACGTAGTGTACCCTGACAAGCAACCAAAGATCAGAATATGGTAAGCCAAGCCGATAACTAATCAGTGCAAGGAAACATGTTACATGTATAAGCATCTACCTAAAACTGCATTCCTAACTAGCAGCACCTAGTTTCACTCACTGCAAGTCTGCAACTCGCGTCAATCCTCAATACGCTTCTTAGTGTGTGTGTGTGTGGGGGGGGGGGTGTCAGGTGAATGGAACCCCAAGATTTTGGGATAGGCACAACGCAATTCGATCAGATCCAAATACAAGTAGCCACATAGCTTATGTTAGGGTTTTCTTGCTCGGTTTACCACGGCAGGAAGGGAATAAAAAGGGCGGACAAACCTGGTGTTCGCTCGTCGCCGGCGAAGGACACCAGGCGGAGGGCGGAGGCGCCGGTAGCCCAGTCGTCGACGCGAGTGAGCGAGCGAGAAAAGAGAGAACTCTCGGCGTGAAGGGCGGCGCCGATAGACCAGTCTGTTCGGCCGATGCGGGGCGCACCCGCACTGTGCTTCTCTGGGCCGTTTTTTCCCTGGGCCGTTCCTTTTGCAGTTTTTTTTAACTTTCTTTCTCTTTTTTTAAAAAATAAAACAAAATAAGTATGAAACATACATTCTCGATAAATAGTTTGATTTTATTGTTTCATGGAAATTTAATTTTAGAACTCCTGTAGACTTGGTTGTCGTGCCAACTTACTTCTTTCATTTTAAAAAAATATTAGTATATCATCAAAATTATACTTCATATGTCCCATTATATAGTCTGTTTTAGCTTTTTTGTCTATATACAAATAGATAACATAAATATAGATACATATATAAATATTGTATGAATTCATTAACACCCTAAAACAAATACTATTTTAGGACCAAAGGAATATATATGATAGCCTATTAAAACATAAGAACTTCCGTTGAGACTGGCATAAGGTAAAACATTTTTTCTCATGTGAACTTTAAACCATATTTGAAATGGTAAAGTCAGAACATCCTTCTGGATATAAAATATATTTTAGTATGGAACACTAAAAATTTCAGAGGAATTATTCTCATGGGCATTGAGCATTGCCCCGCTCGATAAAAGGAAAATATGTTTCAGCTTTGTTAGAAAGCGTTGTTGAAAAACGTTATCCACTTATTTGTTCTTTATAATCAAAATAAAGTGAAGCCATGCCATGCTTTATGTTTTTCTTTTTTATGGCTACACTTTTCTCAATCGCTTCCATTTGATTATATTAATACAAACACATAACCTAATTAAGGTGAACCAACTCGTTCTGAGTTTTCTGCATCTGGATGGAGCTGACACGGTTGGTTGATGTCCTGACCTAATCATATGGCTTATTTATGAACATATAAAATACTTAGTTAAATATTTAACATCAAGCTGGAATAGCTCAGTTGGTTAGAGCGTGTGGCTGTTAACCACAAGGTCGGAGGTTTCAAGTCCTCCTTCTAGCGAGTATTTTTTGTCCCAAATCAATTTATTTGTGTTCATAATTTCTTTGTCTCAAATTAATTCGTTTAGGTTAACATGTTATTTTGAACATTTTTTTGTCTCAGATAAATTATTTTGTGTTCACATGTTTTTTATATTTTTTATGTTTGTACTTCATTTGGGTTAACATGCTCATTTTTCTTTTGTTCATTTTATTTTTGTGTTTCAAATCAATTAATTTCCGTTCACATGGTTTTTGCCTTTTGTGTTTCAAAACAATCCATTTGGGTTAACGTGTTCTTTTTCTTGTGATCATTTCAATTTTTGTGTTTCAAATCAATTCATTTGTGTTACATGTTCTTTTTCTTGCGTTCATTTCTTGTTTTTTCCTTTCTTTAAGCCTCGAATCAATTCATTTGGGTTCACATGTTTTTTATCTCAAATCAGTTCATTTGGGTTCACATGTTCTTTTTATTGTGTTCATTTCATGTTTTCTTTCTTTCTTGTGTACCAAATCAAAAATTTTGTTGACATGTTTCTTTTCTTGTGTTCATTTTGGAGAAAGCAATACCCCTTATTTATGCAACCTTTCAATTTTTATTGACCATTTTCGTCATTCAACCTTCCATCGCTTCAATTTTCAGTAAAAAAGGTTATTTCGTTCCAGAAAGTATCTTTTAGAAAAATGTCACATCCGGTTTTAGGGCAAATTCGGGTGCGTCTCATACGTGCGCCAAATCAAAAATCCACACATACAATGACTCAGTATATGGAGACGAATGTCATAAACTTTATTATATAACGAAAATATCTTATAAAATAGCTAAAAATAAATAAATTGAACTAAGATAATTATCTCCTCGGCGTCAGTAATTCACTGGGAGACGACGCCTAGATCTCATCGAACTCGTAGTAGTAGTCCTCCTCCGGTGGTATTTGCTCTTCACCTGGGGTTTATAGCAAAGGTGAACTCACATAAATTCATCGCTTAGCAAGTGTGAGGAATAATGTGCATGAAGTCACTTACGGTGGGAGCTTATGTGTAGTGTAAGGCTTATCAACAAAATAATGTTTAAGACTGAGCATTGCTTTAATAAGTTGGTCAAACTTTTATTAGCAATTACTAAATATAAGTGTATACCAACCTAACTAAATAAGAGATCGCAGTTATAGTAAATTCCACAATGCAAAGCATATGACAGATTAAGTTTAATTTTATAAGTTAATCATATGAGAGTCCTGAGACGCTCATGACCATGAGCACGGTTAATATACCGGTTTTACACTCTGTAGAGGTTGTACCCTTTACCCACAAGTTGTGTTATCCATTTGTCAAGTTGTCTCTAATCCCATTCATCTCTACCGAGGAGACGAGGTAGGGTCCCACTATGAGGCATTTACAAAGTTCTACTAGCATGAGAGAACCCGCTACGGATTGAGGCATAGGAGGCGATATAGAAATCCCTCGCCCGAAAAGCTATCACAGACAAATCGATCCGAGAACCTCCCTATACCGGTAGCTCCCTATACCGCTACGATTTCTACGAGAAGGGCAACATAAGAATCCCTAGACCGAAAATCCATTGCATCATGATCAATTGAGAACCTCCCTATATAGGCAGTTCCTCACATCGCGGTTGCCCCTTTCGGTAAGACAGTCATCCACTAGCTTTTCTAATTAGTCAACCAAGGTCGTCCAATTCCACCCTTGTGGTGGCACAGTTTTCTCAGGTTAAGCTCCATGTTCCAATTAACAGGATAATCTTATCATGAACAATAAATAATCCAACAATAATAATAAAGCAGGATTATAATTCATATATAGCATTAATTGATTTGAATTTGTGCTCTCGGTTGGCGTGAACCTGATCTGGTCTTAAGTACCCGATGGCGGGTTGACATATGCAAGGGTTAAGTGCTACATATGTCGTGTGATTGGAGATCCTCAGCTGAGTATAATCGATTCGGATTGCCGTACCTTCGCGGTTATGAAGACTTGGTCACTGACCTATACGTAGAAATCCAGTGAAAATGAAGGGTTGATAAGAAATTGGCTAGTGCAGGTCAAGTGATTAAACTAGGGTAGAAAGAACTTTAGTGGCAGGTAATCTTACTTAACTTGACAAATAAAACTGGATTTTTAAGGATCCACTTTTAGTAAGTATTTTTGCAAACAGAGTCATTGATCATTGATAAGCCTTACCTTGACACCTTTAAAGCCAGCATCCCCTTGAGAGTCTTTTCTTTAGTCGGGTAAGTCTTGCTGAGTAATTCTATGCTCAGGGTTTTATTTCCTATTGTTTTTAGGTGAAGAAGCGCCAAACTTTTGTTATTTCTGTTCCAAGGTGGTCTCAAAAGAAGAAAACCAAGAGTAAAGCTGTGGGAGGAAGGGTTCCTCCATAAAAACTTTTTGTTTGATACTTATCAGGAGGAGTTTTTGCCTCCCTTGGCTTGTAATAATATTACTCTGCACTCGTATGTTATATCCTGGTCTGTAATAATATAACTCTGTCCTACTTTTAAATAAAAGTAAGTTTATGTAACTGCTTCCGCATTTTCGTACCTCCGATGATTTGTAATGTCTGCGTGACGGGTAAAACGCTCTTGGGAAAGGTAAGAAAAGCAGATACCGAACTTGTCAAGTGATTCAGGAACACCTGCAGGGTTGTCTGAGGTTTGTTGGACAAGGACAACTGTAGTTGGGCCTAATGACTTGGGAGGTTCTGTCACAGCTGGTATCGAAGCGAAGTCCATCTCTGCAGATATTATGAGGCATCTTCAAAAAGAATTTTCTAAGACTCATCTATAAAATTTCTTCCCTTCTTACCTAAGTATCTTTGAAGAGTTTATTTGAAAGACCAGATAGTAAGAGTGCAATGTATAGAAGGTTGAATCAACTAAGGATGATTCTGTAATTACACATGCATCATGCGAAAAACTATGCTAATAAGATTTCCCCCTTAGAAAATGCCGCCGCGCACGAGAAAGACTGCGCGCAAGCATACTGGACCAATTGGTGTACCCCATCACCAACTTGCTCCACGGCATGAAGGAAGCAGCAGTGGTAGCAACGATCCGATCGGGGATCTGGAAGCACAAGTTGATCAGCTTCGAACAAAAACTCCGTCACAGGAATAACATATGGGTCGCGGGATGGCGAGAGGATCAATGAATTGAGAAGCGACATCCGCCGCCTGCAAGATCAGCTCGCGGATCGTGATCTAGCACTTGACTGGGCGGTTCACTCTCGTTCGCTTGCCTGGGCTAAGGAGGCGAAAGCTCGAGCCCGAGTAGAAGAGCTTAGCTCAGCTGTTGATAACTTGCAGGCTTATTGTAATACTCTACATGAAGAAGTTCATGTATTGTACTCACAACTACACCCCAGTGTACCTGCGGATCCTGTCGGGACAGAAGTCGGACCTTCTCGAGTAGCGGGAGAAGCACTTGGCGGTGAACTGGACCTTTTTAGCCCCCCTTCCCACTATAAAGCTGGTCGACGAATGGTCTCCGACGCTTGACAGCGAGGCTACCCAGAGTGACAAAAGGCAGGAATAGTATAGTATAGAAGTAGTACTATTGTGTAATAGGTGGTGTAATCCTATTGTAAAGTACGAGTCTGTAACATTACCTTTTTAAGTAATGTGAAATGGATGGTTTGTATGGCATATCACATTACTCCAAATATTCTTTGCCTCAGATGCCTTCCAGGACTCGCGCTCAGGATGGGGCTGGTACCTCCCATGGGAGGGAAGCGACCCCGAATCCACCTCCGGTACCTCCGACACTTGCCGAGGCCATCGCTGCCTTGGTAAATGCTATAGCAGATAATACCCGCTTCCTGCGGGAGATGGCAGGTCAACAACTTCAACAACAAGGCGGGCGGGCATATCCGCAAGGCCCCCGTGAGACATCTTATCTCGACTTCTCCGAGACGCGCCCTCCATTGTTCGTCAAAGCAGAAGATCCTTTAGAGGTGGATGAATGGATCCGCGTCATTGAACAAAAATTCGGGCTTCTTCGGTGTTCAGAAACTCAAAAGCCCCTGTTTGCAGCCCAACAACTGTGAGGCCTTGCCAGTACGTGGTGGGGAAACTTTGTGGCCGTTCAGCCGGTCGGTCATCAGATCTCATGGGATGAGTTCAAGTTGGCCTTCAGAGAGCATTATATACCTGAGGGAGTTCTTCACATGAAGCAAGAGGAGTTCATGAAATTGAAGCAAGGCGGAGATACTGTCACCAGTATCTCAATAAATTTAATCACTTATCCCAATACGCAATCGATCAAGTCAACACAAACATAAAGAAGAAGAATTATTTCATGAGAGGCTTGAATGATCGAATGCAAAGAAAGATGGTCACTTGCATCGACCTTACTTATGGAAGGGCTGTCAGCACGGCGCTGGCAGTCGAGGCTAAATATGCAAGTTCCGGAAAATCCAAGGGAAATAAAGGCAACAGGCCCAATCAGGGCCCCGATAAAAGGCAAAGGTTGGTTATCCGACCTTTCAATCAGAATCGTTCTTCATCGCGTCCACCCTCCTTCCCATTCAAGCAACCAGTGTTTATCCGTCCTACCCCTGCCCCCATTACTACAAATTAGTCGGGTGCCCCTGGCACTCGTTTCCCTGCTCTTCCAAGCTCATCCACCCGGCTGCTTCAAACTGTGGAAAGTCCGGGCATTTCATTAAGGATTGTCCATACCTAAGGCAGAATCAAGCAAATAATCAACAAAGCTCTGGAGGTTCCAAGGGAAATGCGGCAACCAGTACCGCAGGCAAGAATACAAGGAAAACAGGACAGGTTTACTACACTCAATGGCCACACACCGGAAGGGCAAACCGGTGATGATGGGTACGTTTCTCGTGGCAAATCACCCTGCACTTATTCTCTTTGATTCTGGTGCTTCACATACTTTTATAAGCAAAAAGTTCATGGAGAAACATTGCATTCCATATACTGAATCAAGGGAAGGGTTTAAAATACATTCGCCTGGGGGACAAATATTTACCAAAGAAGTGGCTTACCAAGTGCCCGTAACATTGGCTGGACGGGACTTTCCTACTAGTATGATTGTTCTGAAAGGCCAAGACATAGATGTGATTCTGGGCATGAATTGGTTGGCTCTGCATAAAGCAGTCCTCAACACTGATCTAAGAACAATCAGGTTGAGTTATGGCCAAGAAGAAATTCTTTTGTCTATCCCCATAGCTATTCCAGCTAAACCAATTGGCAGAATCTATGAAGCCATTGTACCGGAGATCAAAGATATTCTGGTAGTATGTGAGTTCCCAGATGTCTTTCCAGAAGATTTGCCTAGATTGCCGCCCAAAAGAGATGTAGAATTTGTAATTGAGTTGAAGCCCGGTACGACTCCCATTTCTAGAAGATCGTACCGAATGCCTCCAAATGAGCTGGCAGAACTCAAGACCCAATTGCAAGATCTACTTGAGAAGGGATTCATTCGGCCAAGCTCATCACCATGGGGTTGTCCAGCCATCTTCGTCAAGAAGAAGGACCAAACACTTCGAATGTGTGTAGATTATAGACCCCTTAATGAGGTTACTATCAAGAATAAGTACCCTCTTCCGCGAATTGACATTTTATTTGATCAATTGACCGGAGCGAGGGTATTCTCCAAGATTGATCTCAGGTCGGGCTATCATCAGATCCGTATTCGGCCCGAGGATATACCAAAGACTGCATTTACTACGCGGTATGGATTATTTGAATACCTGGTAATGTCTTTCAGACTGACAAATACTCCTGCCCACTTCACTTAGCTGATGAACTCGGTATTTATGCCCGAGTTGGACAAATTTGTGGTGGTCTTCATAGATGATATTTTAATATATTCCAAAAATGAAGAGGAGCATGCTCAACACTTACGGATCGTATTGACGCGCTTAAGAGAACACCAATTATATGCCAAGTTCAGTAAGTGCGCGTTCTGGCTGGAAGAAATTCAATTTCTGGGACATGTATTATCTGCCAAGGGGATTGCAGTGGATCCCAGCAAGGTCAAGGATATTTTGGAGTGGAAACCCCCAACCACTGTACATCAAGTCCAAAGTTTCCTTGGACTGACTAGTTATTACCGCCGATTTATTCCGGATTTTTCTAAGCTTGTGAAGCCAATCACAAGTCTATTGAAGAATGATACTAAATTTAATTGGTCTTCAAAGTGTAATGAAGTCTTTGAAAAATTGAAGGTATTATTAACCATTGCTCCGGTATTGGCTCAACTGGATATTAATAAGCCCTTTGATGTGTATTGTGACGCATCAGGAAGTGGTCTCGGCTGTGTATTAATGCAAGAAGGCCGAGTAATAGCTTATGCTTCAAGGCAGTTGCGCCGGCATGAGGAGCATTATCCAACTCATGATCTGGAACTAGTTGCAGTGGTTCATGCCCTGAAGATATGGCGTCATTATCTACTGGGGAATGTTTGTCACATTTATACAGACCACAAAAGTTTGAAGTATATCTTTACCCAGTCCGAGCTTAATATGAGACAAAGGAGATGGCTCGAGCTTATTAAGGATTATGAACTGGAAATCCATTATCACCCAGGCAAAGCTAATGTAGTGGCAGATGCACTCAGTCGCAAGGCCTCCTGCCATTGTTTAACAATGAGGACTTCTGACATTACACTATGCTAAGAGATGGAGAATCTGAACCTGGGAATGATTCAGCATGGGACTTCAAACCACTTGAAGCTTGAGTCAGTCATCTTACAAAGGATAATTGACGCACAAAAGAATGATGAGGGTATGAAACATATCCATAAGAAAATAAAGGCTGGAAAAGCCAACTGCTTCAAAGAAGACGATCAAGGTGTTGTATGGTTCAACAACCGCATAGTTGTGCCGAAGAATGAAGGGGTCTGCCAATAAATTTTAGATGAAACACATCTTAGTCGCTATTCTATTCATCCCGGAAGCACTAAGATGTATCAAGATCTGAAACAACATTATTGGTGGACGAATATGAAAATTGAAATTGCACGCTATGTGGCTAGATGTGACACTTGTAATGTGTCAAGGCCGTACACCTGAAAGCTGCTGGTCCATTACAATCTTTACCAATACCAACATGGAAATGGGAAGATATTAGTATGGACTTTATTGTGGGATTGCCCAGAACTACGAAAGGGTATGGTTCTATCTGGGTTATTATTGATCGGCTTACAAAATTGCTCATTTTCTGCCAGTCAAGACATATTACCCGGTTCTCACCTATGCGGAATTATACATTGCTTGCATTCTCAGTTTGCACGGTGTTCCGAAGACTATAGTGTCGGATCGTGGACCTCAATTCGTATCCAATTTCTGGGAAGAACTTCATAAATCCCTGGGTACCAAATTACTCCACAGTTCGGCCTATCATCCTCAGACCAGTGGGACGGAGAGGGTTAATCAGATACTTGAAGATATGTTACGAGCATGTGTTCTGGAGTTCCCACAGAAATGGGATGAATGTGTACCGTTAGCGGAGTTCTCATATAATAATAGCTATCAAGAAAGCATTAAGATGGCACCCTTTGAAGCTTTATATGGACGACGATGTCGTACTCCGCTAAATTGGTCTGAACCAGGTGAAAGGTACTTCTTCAGGCCTGATATAGTGAAAGAGACCAAAGAAAAGGTTCAGAGAATAATTCATAATTTGAAGAAAGCTCAAGCTTGTCAGAAGAGTTATGCAGACAAGCGACGACAACCCTTGTACTTTCTCGTGGGAGATTATGTCTACCTGAAAGTTTCACCGATAAAGGGTGTATCATGTTTTGGGGTTAAAGGAAAGCTTGCACCATGATATATTGGTCCTTTTCTCATTCTTGAAAGATATGGGCTAGTGGCGTATCGACTTCAACTACCTGAAACCTTGTCTGCTGTATGTAATGTGTTCCATGTGTCTCAGTTGAAGAAGTGTCTTCGGGTTCTAGATCGAACCATTGAAGTAACAGATGTTGTCCTAGAGCCAGACTTGACATATTCAGAACACCCTATTCGAGTCTTGGATCAAAAGGACAGGGTTACCCGGAGAAAGACTCTCAAGTTTTATAAGATACAGTGGAACCAACATACTGAAGATGAGGCTACATGGGAGACTCAAGACTTTTTAGAGAAGAATTTCCTAGGTTTTCTATCCTCATGTAAATTGTAATATGTATATAATTGTTGTAATAAAGGAGTGAGCCCCAAACCACCCTGCCTTGTACCAAAAATCAGGAAATAAAATGTGAAGCATTTCCTTTTCCATCACTTGCCCTAGGACTTTTAATCTCGGGACGAGATTCTTTTATGGGGGGAAGGATGTAACACCCTAGTGTTACTGTTACTAAAACTTGAGCATAACATCATAAGCATCAGCATTTCATGTGATTGACACACCTAGAATGCATTCACTAGGAAAAGTTTCAAACAAGTTGTATTGCTATGGCATTTTGCAAATAAAACCCTGGAGTAGGGTACTTAACCCTAAATGAGATTTAGAAGGGTAAAACAAAACCCAAATAGAGAAAACCCTAAAGCTTGAGTAAAATAGTTATAAAATGTTACTAAGAATGAATCTAAGTTGCATTCACACCCTGAAATACCAAGAACCCTAATTGGAACCCTGGAAAACCCTTAACCTAAACCCTAAGGGGCTAAGTGCAAAATTAGGGCACTTATGGACTAAAGTGTAAAAACTATGATGTTAAAGCATATAAAGTCATATGGTTCACAATCATGAAGATTTACAAGCTAAACCCTGAATTTTGGACTTATTTGCAGAAGGACCTTATTTGAGATCTCACCCTAAGTCTGAAATTCAGTGATAT